>JAULBW010025288.1:0-82412 GCA_032358265.1 Vaucheria bursata
CGTTCGGTGCGTCTGGGCTTCGATCTGGTTTTCTAATCAAACCCGATCATCGACCAAGTCAGGGGGGCAGGCCGCAAAGCCTGCCCCCTTTTTCTTGGGCGGGCAAAGGCGAGGAAAACTCCCGCTCTCGGCGCGCTTAGGCTTGTCTCGAGCCACGCCCCCTTTCGTCGAGGCGCAGGCCGCCGACGTCCGATATCGTTTTAGCGCATGGGGCGGCGCGCCGCTCCACCTTCAACAATATTGACGAACACGCGACAATAGGATGGAGCATGTCACGCCGCTATTTCTGGCAATTTATTGCGAACGGAATGATTTCTGAAAGACCGGAAACCTGCTGAAATAAATAATGATTATGTCGGCAATTGCTGAATGACTAAAAGGCAGAAGTCTGAAGTCAAGATTTCGGCATGCAAGTCTATGAGAGAGGCCGCAGGCTAGAAAGTATGGGAATGTCTTTGGTTGGCCAAATCGGCCCCCTGGGACAGGCTGGGGCTGCGCCACTCTACAGGCAATTGGAAAAGGCGCTGCGTGAAGCCATCCAACACAGGCGACTGTCGCCAAATGACGCGCTGCCCGCCGAACGCGACTTGGCCTCGGAGTTTGGTGTTTCCAGAGTTACCGTGCGCAAGGCTCTGGAAGACCTGGTCGCCCAAGGCCTGCTGGTTCGCCGTCAAGGCGCTGGTACGTTCGTCGCTGCACGGGTCGAGAAAAACTTCTCGAAACTGACCTCGTTCACCGAGGATATGATCCTTCGTGGGACGACACCTCACAGCCGATGGATCTCGCGCTCGCATGGCGCGGTGACACCGCAAGAGGCGCTTACTCTTGGTCTATCGCCAGGTACCCCCGTTTATCGGTTCCACCGGGTACGATACGCCGATAGCGTGCCCGTGGCGGTGGAGTACACCACCGTCGCCGCCTTCGCCCTGGCCTCGCCCGAGGCCGTCACCTCCTCATTGTACGAGGCCCTGGACGCTGTGGCTCATCGGCCGACCCGCGCCTTGCAGCGCCTGAGCGCGGTCTTGATCACCCCCCGCCATGCCTCACTGCTGGGCGTTACCGCCCCCGCAGCCGGACTGTTGGTTGAGCGTCGCGGCTTCCTAGGCGACGGGCGCCCAGTAGAGATTTCCTGGTCCTACTACCGCGGCGACGCCTACGATTTTGTCGCCGAGCTGAGCCAAGACAGCGGCGCCAGGACTTGAAAAGCATAGCTGGCCGCCAAATCGGCGGCGGATACGCGGACTAATGCGAGGATAATGTGCGCCCAACTCACGATCTCGCCTGGCTGTCGCACGCCTTAAAGGTCGCGCCTGAAAGACGCTCAAACAGTGATCTGAACTCTTTGGGGCGCGACTAGTCTGTGACGGGCGTGTCGCACATGGCGGCCTGCCCGGTCGCTATTTTGGCGCTGCTATGAGGTTGCTGAAATCGCCACGTGCTACGGCCGCGGCGTCGGACAGCGACAGACCGTGGACAAGCGGGTCAGCGTGCCGGTGGACAAGTCGCCATTCGCGGCCTTGGCGTTGATAGACAAGCGTCACGCGCAGGGGCCAAGCCTGTGCGGGTAGGTCCGCCACCTGGCCCTGATTCCATTCGATCACGGCGAGCACGACCATGTTATCGGACGCCATCGCGTGCACGACATGCTGGCGCATCGTCCCGCTGTGGAAGAAATCAGCCATGGCGTCGACCTGTTCGCTCGACATACCGCCGGTCCGGGGCTTGCCGCCGAACGGCGAGAACAGAGAAAAATCGTCGGAAAGGCTGATCTGGGCCCTGTAGCCGGCGATATCGCCGGCCATCAGGGCGGCGTGTCCGGCTTCGGATCGCTGGATGAGTTCAGCGACGTCCCCAACCGATTGGCCGTCATGCGCTGTCGCCGCCAGGGCGGCGCAACCGGAGGAGAGACCGAAGCCGGCTGTAGCCGCGGCCAGAACAGAACGTCGTGAGGCCATAGCCTGCGCACCTCTTCAAAGGCCGCAGACTTTCCGCAGCCGAATTTCAGAAGTCGCACTGGACCACATGCTGAATCCAGCTCTATAAATTCAACAATATGCTGAACGAAATTGACCTACGTCGTGTCGATCTCAATCTGCTTCACCTATTCTGGGTGGTGCTTGAAGAGCGCCATGTCGGCCGCTCGGCCGAGCGGCTGAACCTGTCGGCGTCCGCGGTAAGCCATGGCCTGGGCCGGTTGCGACGGGTGCTGCATGACCCGGTATTTCTCAAGACACCAAAGGGCGTCACGCCCACCGCGCGCGCTCTGGAGCTGGCGGAGCCGGTTCGGGAAATTCTGACGCGGATAAGCGCCGTAATCTCGACGGGCACGCCCTTCGATCCCGCCACCTCGACACGGCGTTTCGCGATCGGCGCGCCAGACGGCGTTTCGGCTGTCCTGTTGCCCTGGCTTCTGGCGCAGTTGCGCGCCGTCGCGCCCGGCGTGGATCTCAGCGTGCGCCAACTATTGCCCGTCTCTGGAGAGGTCAGCCTGGAATCGGCTTGGAAATTTGCTCTGACCGACTTGGAAACGCGAGCTGTCGATATCGCCATTCTGCCCGATTGGCCGCTGCCAACACGCTTCCACCGGCAAGTCCTCTATGAAGAGGATTTTGTGATCGCCATGCGCAAAGGTCATCCCTTTGCGCAGAGCCCCACGCTGGCGGACTACTGCAGGCTGAGCCATCTGGTGGTGTCGCATTCGGGCGATCCGTATGGCTTTGTCGACCGCCAACTTGCGATACAGGGATTGGCTCGACGTATCGCGCTGACAGTTCCAAATTTCATGCTGGGCCTGGCCATGTTGCCCGAGTCGGATCTGGTTTGCGCTGTGCCGCGAAGGTTCGCCGAGCGCTATGCCGGCGGCCTTGATCTGGCGTGTGTCGAGGTTCCAATGCAGATTGACCCTTACCCTTTAAGTGCAATAGCGCCGAACGTCGCGATGATGGATGAAGGCCTGGCATGGCTTTTCTCTCTGATCGGTAGCGCCCCTTTTTGAGCTACAGCGCTCGTATACTCGCGGGTTGCGACACGGACGCGCCTACGGTCCCGCGCAAGGGCGACCGCAGTCGCTTTTCGTCGATCGAAAACGCCAGACCATGGATAGCGCGTACAATCGTTTCGGCGCTCGAGACGTTCACGATCCGGTCGCAGCACAGCGCCTGACAACTTAGGGCGCGCTGTGCGCAACGGGCAGACCTGGGTGCCAACGGCTCTGGCGCTCAGAGGCGCGCCTGTCGCTCGATCAATCGCACCAGGGCGCTTTGAGACCGAACGCCGGTCTTGTCGAATATCCGCTTGAGATGGTTGCGCACCGTGCCTACCCCGAGGGCAAGACGTTCAGCGACGCCAACGATGTTGTCGCCCAGGCCGATGGCGTCCAAAATCTCCCCCTCACGCGCCGTCAGCCCATAGAAGAGCCGCATCGATGTCATATCGTGCGTCGGCGCATCGCAGCGCCGCACGAGAACGGTTGCTGTGACGCCATCCCCAGTGGCCTTGAAGGTCATCACCAGCTGCGGTTCACGGGCCTGATCGGCAACCACCACTCTCGCGCTCGACAGGGACTGTGCGTCTAAGACCGCAGCGAGTACCGAGCGCGCCCTGGCAAGGCTCTGCTGCGCTCCACCAAAGGGCTTCAGAAGCCTCACGGCCAAACTATTGGCCTCAAGGATATGGCCGCTGATGCTGACGACCAGAACGCCGACGTCCAGCGCTTCGAGCGCCAGGCGAGCCATCGACGGACGCGCGGCGATGCCGGGCGAAATTTGTATTTCGCTTAGATCGATCCGGGCTGCGGACGCGGGCGAGGAAAACATTTGGGGGGCCCTGACGGGGTGTGAATCCGAGAGGCGCCGCCACAACGCGGCGCCTGCCTTGGCTACCGCCGAGCGCACATCCGTTCACTCCCCGTAGAAGCCGAACGTTGGACGGGAACGCCGAGGGAGATCCTCACGGCCCTGTTTTATATAACTTTCTTCCCTGCTTCGCGGCCTCATCCTCCAGGGCGGCCGCAACCCAAATTGGACAATGACGCGCGGTGGAGTCGTCGTCGAGCGGACCTTGCGACAACCGCAAAAGGTCAAATCGCCATTGGGGACAGGCGCTTCGCTCACGAAGCCGATCGTCCTGAGACTGCGAGCTTTGGTTTCAGTGTTGGCGCTAAAGGGACCTGGCGCCAGGCTGGCGGCCTGGGCTTGCACGTCAGCAGGGCGTTTGCCACGACTGACGGCTGGGCAAATACCGTCGGAACCACAATTTCGCGTTGGATAGCTGGTCGTCAGCCTAGGGCGCCGCTTTCGTGGCATTGGCGCCCTATCGCCAAGTTGCGATGCACGACCACCGGATCTTCGGCGCGAGGACACCGCTAGCGCGCGGCGAGTGACCTTCGCGCGTCCGGCTTGACGGGCCCGCTCAATTTGAAAGCGCCGACTTGAATCTTCAGCGCATCAACTTGGCGACCCAGCGCATAGGTGGCCGCCGTGGTCTGCTCGACCATCGCGGCATTCTGCTGAGTGACCTGATCCATATTGTTGATCGCGGTGTTGACCTGGTTTAGCCCGGTGGCCTGCTCGGCCGCCGAAGCCGCGATCAGCGACACCAACCCGTCGATATTGCGGACCTGAACAAGCATCCGGCCAAGCGTTTCGCCGGTGCCGGCGGCCAACCGCACGCCAAGATCGACGTGATTGGTGGAGGTTTCGATCAATGTCTTGACCTGCCGCGCGGCGTCGGCCGAGCGCTGCGCCAGGGCACGCACTTCTACGGCAACGACTGCAAAACCTTTCCCGCTTTCTCCGGCCCGCGCCGCCTCCACGCCGGCGTTGAGCGCCAAAAGGTTTGTCTGAAACGCGATTTCCTCGATGACCGACACAATCGTGCTGATCTGGCTTGCCGAGCCGGCAATCGCGCTCATGGCGTCGATGGTGTTGCTGACCACCACGGCAGAGGCGTCGGCCTCCTGGGTCAAGCACCTCACCGCCGTATAGGCGTCGCTAGCGCCAGCGGCTGTATGTCCGACAGCTGCGGTGATTTCATCGAGCGCGGCGGCGGTCTGTTCGAGACTTGCGGCCTGTTGCTCTGTGCGCAATGACAGATCGCGCGCCGCCTGCTGGATCTCGCTGGAACCCGATCGGATTTCCAGCGCCGCATCCATCACGCGCGTCAGGGCCTGGTCCAGCGTTTCGGCCACGACATTGAAATCGTCCTGTAGCTTGGCGTAAGCCGGCGGCAGGGTCACGGCCATCCTGTAGCCCATGTCTCCGGTCGATAGCCGTTCCAGGCCGCAACCGATCGAAGCTACCACGATGGCCTCGGCCGCGCGTGTCGCCTGCTCGGCAAGGTCTCTCGACTCCGTGTCGGCCGCTAGGCGCCTTTGCGCTTCGCGGGCGCGCTCGGACCTGGCCGCTATCTCATTGAGCCTCAAAACCTCAAGAGCCCGCGCCATCGTGCCGATCTCATCGGCGCGCTCGAGATCGGCGATGGTCGCATCCAGGTCTCCACCCGCAATCTGCGCCATAGAGTGGGTTATTCGTCCGATCGGGCCGATCACACGAGCGGCCAGAATCCTAAGGCCTTGGGCCAGGACAAGGCCGAGCAGCGCCAGCACACCCACTCCGGCCGCCAGGGCCATCATGCCCGAGCGCCGAGCCTTGGCTTCGACCTCCCGGTTGTAGGCGCCAGCATCGGCGACCAGACGGTCAACTATGACGCGGTGTCGCTCGTAAGACCGGGTGGCCGCGTGATAAGCGCTGGCCGCCGCCGCCCTATCGCCCCGCTGAAGCGCCGGCAAAAGCTCCTTTTCAGCCGTGCCCCAGAAAGCGTCGGCCTCGACATGGGAGCGGTGAGCGACCTGGTCGACCAGGTGGCCGGGCAACTTCGATTCCAGCCAAAAGGCGCGTCTTGCGTCGTAGTCGTTGCGCAGCCTTCGCAACCTTGCGCGCGCAACGTCTGGCGTTATTTCCCGGTCGTGCGCGAGCGTGAGTATCAGATAGGCCTCAACAATGTAGGATGGCGGCGGAAGAATATCGGCGACCAGATCCTTTCCCAGGACAATCTCACGATAAAGCCGGCCGCCGATCCTGATTTCATTACTAGCGGTCAGGGCGATCAGCGCGCCGGCTAAAATCCCCGCGGTCGCGATCATGCCAAAAAGTTTGATGACTTGGTGGAGCTTCAATTGACGCACGGGTCGCCGACCTTCTGTAGTAGATGTCGGCATTTTGGGATCTTTGTTTGCGACCGTGGTTAATTTATGCTGCTGTTTGACTAGTAGGGTTGCTAGTCAGTGTCGCGTAACACCCTCTCAGTCCATATTTAAAGTTGCGATGGACTGCGCTGCTCAAATAAAGCGCGACAACAGCTTGGCTGTAACGGGTCGAGTAGACGACAATAGTCTACGGCTTCATCCGAGGTAGTCTCGGACCGATCGATTAGACCGACCGCTCCGACATGCTACAGCGCGCATCCGATGCGCGCCACGGGTGCAGCGCCTTGCGCTAGGCGAAAGCAGGCGGCGTGAGGCTGCGGATGTGGGCCAATACCGTCTCGACGACAAGTCGCAGGATCGGCTCTCGCCGGAGATGACCCGGATAGGCCATCCATAGGCCAAACTTCGCTGAAACCGGGACGCTCGCTTCCAGACGATATTTCGGATCGTGATCGCCAAGAGCGCGCGGTAGCAGAGTGAGCCCCTCCCCCGCTGACACCAGGGCCGCCAGTGACATAAATCCGGTGGTTCGCGCGGGGACCAGTCTGGCGCCTTGGGCGGCGGCCCATTCGAAGACTGGCAGGTTCTCCAGCCTCGGCGTCGTCAATAGCTCGCAACGCTCCCATGAGAACGCCTCGGTTGGGGCGCTGCTAGCTGCGGCATACGCGCCCCATTGGTCGGCGGCCGATAGCCGGCGAACCACAAGGTTTTCAGCCGCGGGCATTTCGCCCGCGCAAAAAGCCAAGTCGACAGCGTCGTGAGGAAAGTGCGGTGGCTCGTCGGTCACCACCAGACTAGTACGCAGGTCAGGAAGCTGAACGCGTGCAGCCTCCAAAGCCGGCATCAGCCCATGTCGCGCAAACGACTCGATCGAGGCAATTCTCAAGGTGTCCATGGTCTTGAGGCCCGGGAACATTCCCGCAAATCCATGAATGCTTCGCTCGACCTCTTCGGATGCGTGCATCGCCTGAATCGCCGTCGGCTTGAGGCGATAGCCGCCCTGGCTGCGGTCGAACAGCGGCGTGCGCAGACGGCGTTCCAGGTCGCCCACGCGCCGGGCCACGGTGGTCTGGCTCACGCCAAGAACACGCGAGGCCGCGAGCGTTGAACCACTGCGCGCGACAGCCAGGAAATAGCGCAGATCATCCCAGGCAAAGCCGCTTCCGGCCACGGCCAGGTTTTCTGCGGAGAGCAGATCGCCCCCTTCGATATGACCGATATCAAACATCGCCCGACACCCGGGCGGCAGCCACATTGCCGGTGATGACGGAGTTGTCGACGATCGGGTCGCCGCTTGACACAAAGCGCTGGCCGGTGAACTTCATCGTGACTCCCTTCAAACTCCACACCTACTAGCCAGGCGGGTGAGAAAGCGTTTGAAGGGGCGTTTGAACCCGCGTTGAAACCGCCTTATTCGGGCGTTTCGTCCAGAAAATTCTGGATCGCCGCTACGATCCTGTCGTTGGCGGGCTCCCGGCTTAGCGGAATATGGTTAGCTGTGTCCAGCGCCACCAGCCTCGCATCGGGTATGGCCGAGGCCAGCTCCACGCCGCTCTCGAACGCAACGCGCTGGTCCCCCCGCGCATGTAGGACAAGGGTCGGCGCACGAACCCGGCCAAGCAAATGCCGCACATCTATGTCTGCGAAAGCTTCTAAAAACCGGACAGCGTTGTTGGGCGATGTGGTCTGGCGCTGGAAGTCGTTGAACCAGGCAAGTTCCTCGTGCGTGGCGGACGGCATGAAGGTCTGGCTGAAGATCTGCCGGTACGCAGGATTTTCCTGCCCCCAGCCAGTCCGCACGAGAGTCATGACCGCCTGACGCCGCTCGGCCTCCTCCGGCGGGGCGACATGTCGCCAACCTGCAGAGTAGCCGCCAAGCAGGATCAGCTTGCTGACCCTCTCGGGATGACTGACGGCATAGGCGATCGAGACCGCGCAGCCCTGGCTTATGCCCAGCAATGGAAATTGCTCCAGGCCCAGGGCGTCGACCGTCGTCTCGAGGTCGCGGACGAACGCGTCGAAACTTAAATCCGCCACGTCTCGATCTGACAGGCCATTACCGCGCTCATCGTAACGAACCAGGGTGTTCTGCTCAGATAACCCCTGAAAGAGCCCGCTCCAGATGGGGCCGCTCCAGTCGAGTTCGAGGTGGTTGAGCCAGTTAGCGGCTTTCACCAGGACAGGCCCCTGGCCGGTGGTCGTATAGGCGATCGCCACGCCGTCCGCGGCTCGACAATACCGGATAAGCTGTTGGAGAGGACGAGGCGCAACATCTTTTGGCTTGTCGGCGGCGCCGGCGTCGAGGAGCTGAGACCGATGCCGCAATAGGGCCTGTCGCTCTGCGGTCAGGCCCGGCTGTTCAGCCGCGTGCGCAAGAGCGCTGGCGCGCCGGCGATCGATTTCGGCGCGTTCGGCAGCAAGCCACACATTCCATTCGTCGTGGTTGGGCGCATCCAATCCCGCGAGAGGATCGTCTAGAAGCGCTTCGATATCGCGACCCTGGGAAAAGGCATCCAGGTCGTCGACATCGACATCGAAGAGGTCATGCCGCAAGCCCACGCGCTGTCGCTCGGCTAAAAGGGCGTGCGCCGCGCCGCCCAGCATCAAGCGGATTTTCGAGAGGGACCAGCGAAGAGCCGCTCGGGGATCGTCAGCCTCCGCGAAAAACAGCTCGCAAAGTCGCTCGCGGCGCACCGGACGGCCGTTCCGCAAGAGATAAACAAAGAGCGCGCGCGTTTTGCGGGACAAAGGAAGGCGCAGCGGCTGGTCCCCTTGAAGGACAACCAAATCGCCAAGTAGGCGGACATAAATGCGATCGCGGCTTGGCTCGGCGGTGTTCACGCGGGTCTCCGTCGCCCTTACTTAGTGTCAACCGCCAGCGGCGCCAGCCGCTACGGCGGTCAAAAGCGGCTCAGGCGGTGAGGTCAGAATGATAGCCCGGGGCAGGGTTGGCCACGCGTAGGACGGCTAGCGCGTCCCGTCGGTGCGCGGCGCAAAGTCGCCTGGGCCGCTGTCAGACCTGACCTCCCGCCGGCTCGCCCACACCGGCCTGCGTCATTCGGTGCTGCAGAAATGCAGAAGGTTGGCCCTTTCAGTGGCCTCCCGAGCGTCGCGCGAGAAGCCTAGATGCGTCGTGCATGAGAAGGAACACGACCGTGCCGCGCTACAGCATCGCCTTTTTCCTGGCCGCCATTTCGTTCCTGATCGCGGGCATAGCCATGGGGCTGTTCATGGTGATCACCAATGACCACAGCCTGGGACCGGTGCATGCGCACACAAACCTTTTGGGCTGGGTGTCCAGCGCGATCATGGGTTTGTTCTACGCACACGCCGGAGACCGTCTGCCCAAACCGCTGATCTGGACCCACTTCGTAGTCTACACCGTTGGCGTGGCGGCCATGATGTACGGCATCGCGATGGTGGTGAGTGGCGGCAAAAAGGCCGCAATGCCCTTCGTGCATATAGGTGTCCTGGGCGTCATTGCGGGCGTCCTGATGTTCCTGGGCGCCCTCGTTCTGACCGCGCGAAACGCGGCGCGTTCGTCAATTCAGCCGGAAAAGTCAGCATGACCGACCCCAACGCCTCCAGTGAGGTCGCGAGATCTGCGGCGAGGTCGCACCTTAGCGCTCAGACGCTCGCCGGAATCTCCGGTGTCGTGGGCGGGCTAATCCATCTGCTGGGTCCTTTAGCCTATGGCCATATCAGCGAGATAGCGCGGCAGACGGTCTGGATCGTCATCGACATGCTTCTACTGCTGGCGATGCTAGGCTTACAGGCGAGCGCGGGCCGAGCGATGGGGCGGCTGGGCCTTTCAGGCTTTGTCCTGGCGCTGGGCGCTGTTTTGGTCGTGCGATCGGCGAGCGCAGACATTCTTGGCCCCGACACCTACGCGATAGCGTCCAGCCTTTGGTCGATCGGGATGGCGCTGATAGCCGGCGCGCTGCTGCGGAAGCGGCTGCCGTTTCGGGCCGCGGCTATGCTCTGGATCCAAGCGCTGGCGATAGGCCTGGTGGGCCTTGTGTTGCAGGGTGCTCCTACGGCGCATCACCTGGCTGCAGCCTGCTTTGGCCTGGGCTTTGTCAGCCTTGGAGTTCAGTTGATACGCACCCAAGACCCCGCGCCAAGTGTTCGCGCCTAGACCCTCCTACGAAACACTGCGTCAGGTCGTCGGTGGCGCGGCCGACGGGACAATCGTCGGGGTCCAGGCCGCCTGTGGCTCGGCCAGGATGGTAATCAGCTCGGCGATGATGGTTGGATCGACCGAAATCCCTGCAAAACGCTGCGAGTGGCTGTGCAGATCGATTGCCCCCAGCGCCTGGACAAAACGTGGAGCGACCAACCGGCGCAGGTCTGGCGCCGTGGCGACAACGCCTAGACAGGCTTCCAGCGCAATAGCGTAGCTGAAGGCGCGCGTGTCGGCATGTCTGGCAGCAAGCGCGAGTTCTTCCGCGCTCGCCTTCAGACGCTGAAGCGATGCTTTGAGACTATCGACTTGACCCTGCCAATCGGAATCGCGGCTATCCAAACTCATCGAAGTTATTTCCAGTACTTGTGTGCCAGGTTAGGTTCAAACCGCCGCAGGTCGCGAAGGGTTGCTGGGGTCCGGCGCGCTCTTCCCTCGAATATTCGCGCGGTATCAAGGAAGGAAAGTGCGTCGATCAACCAGCTGCGTCGGCTTTCCGAAGGGCGTTGCAGAGCGTTAGGAGGAGGATCGGTCGGTCACGGCGACAGCCGGCGTGGTGGCGCGGGTGCGACCAATCGCGTCGATGAGGCCCGCGACGATAGCCCGTACGGCTGGCTCGGATCTGCTGGTCGCTGAATAAGCGACCCAGTACTGCGCGACCCACGCATCGTGTGGGGCCAGCGGAGCCCTTACGAGGTCGGGATCCCGATCCATAAGTCGGGGCAGGATCGAGAGCCCCTCGCCGGCGCGCACCGCTGCGATCAGTTGGGCCAAGGACTGGACATGGGGACTCAATGTGACCGTCGTGGCCTCGTGCAGCCAGCGATGGCTGGGATGAGATCGGGCGAGATCCCCCGATCCCAAGACCCTATGACTTTGCAGATCGACCAGAGAGCCTGGCAGGCCCCTGTCGTTCGCATACTGCCGGCTAGCGTAGAGCGCCCAGCCGGTCGGGTCGACGATCGTACGGGCGGTAAAGCTGCGATCCGACGGGCAAACCCCCTCCCCCATCGCGACATCGATACGCTGGCCTGCATGATCGATTGGGGTGTCGCTGACGACCAGGGACCAGTCCAGCCTGGGAAAGGCCTGACCTATCTGGTCCAAGAGGGGAAGAACGATCAGGCGAGCCAACGGACCATTGGTAGCCAGTGTCAGGCGGGGCGCATGGGGCTCGTAGACGGCGGGAAAATGGTTGGCGAACCGGTCGACAGCCTGCTCGATGTCGCCGATCGCCTTAAGAGCGCCAAGGCCGGCCGGCGTCAGACGATAGCCGCGGGGGTCACGGTCGAAAATGCGGCAGGCCAATGCGGATTCCAGGCTGTCGACGCGGCGCGCCACCGTGGTCTGACTGATCTTGAGCGCGTGCGACGCGGCCAAGGTTGATCCGCTTCTTGCGACCGTCAGCGCCACGCGGATGTCGTCCCATATCAGGGTCATACTAGCTGCCGTCCGGTCACGAGCCTCAAGATCAAGCACTTAGGACAGCCTGTGGCTGTGGCGGGCCTCGTAAACTTGCCAGCCCCTCTTGACGGCCACACCCCAGCACGGATGACGCTGAAGGCGCTGCGCAAACGGTGAACACGCAGCGCTGGATCGCTGGGAGTGACTTTGCGATCACCTGCCCCCCGGGGCGTCGCCGACGCCGGCCTTCAGAGCAAAGCCAATGATAACCCTCCGCGCGATCGCCGCGATCATGATGACGGCCGCCATCGCTGTCTTCGCGGTGCTCACCGTACGTACGGTGCGGCTTGGCGCGCCGATCGATCCGCCCGGTGGGGCAGGTCTGGCTCCGGCGCGAGCATTCGACGTCGACAGCGCGGCCCTGCGTTTGAGTCAGGCAGTACGATTTGAGACTGTTCGGCACCAGAATCCGTTGGAGGACCGCCCTGAAGCCTGGTCCGATTTCCGCACCTGGTTGGTCAGCGCTTATCCCAACGCCCATCGGGCGATGCGACTTGAGCGGATCGAGGGGCAGGCGCTTGTCTATAGCTGGCCGGGCTCCAATCCCGGCCTGGCGCCCATCGTTCTGATGGCCCATCACGACGTCGTGCCTGCGGAGGAACAGGGCTGGTCCTATCCGCCTTTTGCAGGCGCGATCGCAAAGAGCGCGGTCTGGGGCCGCGGCTCGGTTGACGACAAGGGGTCACTGATCGCCGTCTTCGAAGCTCTGGAAGGCCTGGCCCGCGAGGGGTTTCGTCCGACCCGCACCATCATTGTCATCAGCGGCGCCGACGAGGAGGTCGGGGGCCTGGGCGCGCAGGCAGCAGCCAGATGGATGCGGCAGCGGCATCTGCGCGCCCATTTTGTCCTGGACGAAGGCATGGTGGTCATCGAGGACCATCCCCTGGCGCGCGGACCGGCGGCGATCATCGGCATTGCCGAAAAGGGCCGTGGAACCCTGCGCATAACGGCGGTGGCGAACGGTGGCCACGCCTCGGCGCCAACCTCTCCAACCTCCGTTGAAGTGCTCTCCGAAGCCGTGCTGGCGATCATGGACGGCCAGGCCCCGTTGCGCCTGAACGGCCCCAGCGCCGGGATGGTCAAGGCGCTCGCGCCGTATTCGGGTCTGGGCGTGAGGGTCGCGGCCGCCAACCCTTGGCTTTTGGGTCCGCTACTACTGCGTCAGGCCGGCCGCTCACCGATCGGCGCTGCGATGTTTCGAACAACCTTGGCCCCGACAATGCTGAAGGCCGCTCCGAAAGAAAATGTTCTGGCCGCGCGAGCGTCGGCCTGGATCAATGTCCGCATCGCGCCAGAAGACAGCGCCGGTGCTGTGATGGCCCGCGCCAGTAGATCTGTGAAAGGCCTCCCTGTGGAAGTGATGTGGACCGCACCGCCGGTCGAGCCCAGTCGGGTGGCCTCAACGCGCTCGGCCGCCTGGCGGGTTCTGTCGGTTCTAAGTTTCCAGGAAGGCGGAGCGCCGGTGGCCCCCGGCCTGGTGATGGCGGGCACCGATAGCCGCTTCTTGGAGCCGGTGGCCCAGGACGTCTACCGCTTTCAACCCATTGTTCTAGCCGCCGCCGACAGCCGTATGCTTCACGGGGTCGATGAACATCTCACCTTCGCCAACCTGGCTCGCATGATCGTCTTCTATCAGCGGCTGGTGGAGACGACCGCAGGCCCATACGGCGCGTAGCCTGTCCCCTCAGGCGCCAGGCGCCGAACCCTCGTCATTCCTGCGGATTGGCGCGGTTGGACAGGTGGACGATAGTTCACGGGTCGGCCCGTCCCGGCCAGCTGGAGGGTGGTCCGTTATTACTCCCCCCAGGACCAACCTGAAGACCCTTCCGGCGCATGCCGAGAGACGGGCCGACACCCTGAGCGAGACCAATCGGCAGCCGCGCGTCATTTCGCCACACAAGATCCCGATCAACCGATTGGCAACGCCCCTGACTGAAGCTGACGTCTGAAGCGGAGGTAGAGGCGCGCGGATGAATACGGCCCCCAGAAACCCAAAGCGCGCTCGGGGGCCTCGCCTGGTGGCGACGGGCTTAGCCGCCATAATCCTGATGATCGCTGTGGGCTGGTGGAGTCTGGCGTGGCTGGCGCTCGTGACGGTCGTGGAGCTGGCGCTGACCCGCCTGGATCGTCTCTATGTCGCGGGAAAGGCGCCGTCATGGATGGTCGGCTCCTTTCTTTTCGCCGCCGGCGCGCAGTGGGCGATCCTGGCGGCAGCTCTGTGGACGACAGATCTGGAGGGGTTGCGCATCTTTTCGATCGCGATCCTGGCCCTGTTCCTGGGCGTCAGCGGAGGACTATCCTACAGTTCGCGGTTTGGAATGGTGGCCTATTGCTCCACGCCGACCCTGGCGCTCTTCCTGCTCCCGGTCGTTTTCGGCGGCTATGCGCCCCACGTACAGGCGCTGGTGGCCCTTGGCATGCTCCTGGTCCTGGCTTTCGTCGCCGTCGACACGCGCGGCCGAATGGTGACAGCTCAGGCTCTGCTCGACACCCAGAAACAATTGCGACAGCAGCGTGATCAGGCAGATGCGGCAAACAACGCCAAATCGGCGTTCCTCGCCATGGTCAGCCATGAGATCCGTACACCGATGAACGGCGTGCTGGGCATGGCGCGCGCGCTTGGCCAAGCCAAGTTACCGGCACAGCAACGCGCCGATGTTGCGATGCTGATGCAGTCGGGCGAAGGTCTGATGGTGCTTCTCAACGATCTTTTGGATCTGTCCAAGATCGAGGCGAACAAGATGAGCCTCGAAGCTGCGCCGTTCGAACTTGCGGGACTGCTACAACGTGTGGGGGCTTTGTGGCGCCCGACGGCGCAGTCCAAAGGCGTCGACCTTGTCCTGGAGATTTCACCGCAGATCTCTGGTTGGGTGATCGGCGACGCGGTGCGCGTACAGCAGATCATTACCAATCTTGTTTCGAACGCCATGAAATTCACGCCGCAGGGGTGGGTGAAACTTTCGGCGGAAATCGGTACGGGCGGACAGGTGGTGTTCCGGGTCAGCGACACCGGCATCGGCATGACGCCCGAGCAACGCGCTGGGCTTTTCGAAGCCTATGCCCAGGCCGAGGCCTCGACGACACGACGTTTTGGCGGAACCGGACTTGGCCTTTCGATTACCCGCGATCTCGTGCGCCTGATGGACGGAACCATCGAGGTCGACAGTCGGCCGGGTCATGGGTCGACGTTCACGGTGACCCTGGCCCTGCCGACGGCAGACCCACCGCAAGACGCCGGCGACTGGGGCGAGAGCCTGGTGTCGATCGAGGGAGTCCGCGTCCTTGTTGTCGACGACAACCCGATCAATCATGCCGTCGCGAAAGCGGTTCTGGAGGCCATGGGCGCGGCCGTCGAGCATGCGCATGACGGGGCGATCGCCCTCGACCGCATAGGACGCGGGGGCCTCGATGCGGTGCTCATGGACATTCAGATGCCGATTCTAGACGGGTGGGACACCCTTCGACAGGTGCGTCAGACCATTCCGCTGGCGGCGGACCTGCCGATCCTGGCTCTCACCGCGGACGCTGCCGCAAGCACAGCCGATGAGATGCGCCGACACGGGTTTGCCGAGGTCTGCGCCAAGCCCATTGACCCTGCCGCCCTGCAGCGCGCCATTTATGACGCAATCGCCACCGGCGCTCGCCAGCCCTTGCCTGCAGGCGCCGTCTAGGCGTTCCCCGCCAGCGGCGAGCGTTCGGCGTCTGCGTTGCTCGACCGCAACCGGCGGCGCCGATAGGTCTTTCAGGCAGCTCATTAGCCTCAAGGTCCTGTCGTGCAACTCTATTGCGATCCCGTCTCCACCACCTGTCGGCCCCTTCTGGCGCTCATCGCGCATCATGATCTGACGGTTGAAATCAAACCGATCAGCCTGATGGCCGGCGAGCACCTCAGCGACGACTTCGCGCGCATCAACCCGCGTAAGGTTGTTCCAGTGCTGATCGACGGCGATTTCGTGCTTACGGAAAGCGGCGCAATTTTGCGCTATCTCGCCGAGAAGGCCGGCTCGGTGCTTTACCCGACCGAGCCCCAGTCTCGGGCCCGGGTTAACGAAGCGCTCGACTTTCTGGCGACGGCTTTGGCCCCGACCTATTGCAAGGCGGTCTATCTTCGGATCGTACCGCGCCACAACCACGCCGATCCCGCCGTACAAGCGGCGCTGATCGCCCAGGCCGATGAGCAGGGCGCTGTCCATCTGGGCCACCTCGAAAATGAGGTTTTGGCTCAAAGGGCCTTCCTGGCGGGCCAGGGCGCGACAATCGCCGACTTCGTCGGCGTGTCCAACGTGACGCTCGCGGAGCTGATTGGTTACGATCTTTCGCCGTACCCGAACGTGCAGCGGTGGGTGAGCGCGATCAAAGCCATGCCCGCGTGGCATAGCGCCAACCGGCCATTTGAAGCCGCCCGCGCCGGCCTGGCCAGTCAAACCACCTAACCCAGGTCAGGCGCGCGCCTGACCGCACTCTCACACCAACCGCACCGCGCGACCCGCTCGCGCGGCGCGCAGCGCATTGTAGGAACACTCCATTGCCCAAAACCCGCCGCGCGGCGCTCATCGCCGCTTCCAGCCTTTCATATCTCGCCTATGCCGCATCCGCGGCCGGACAATCGCTCGTCCCGTCTGCAGAGCGGTCCGACGACCTTTCGGAGGTTGTCGTCACCGCGCAGTCGCGCGAGCAACGCGCGATCAACGTTCCCATCGCGCTGACGACCTATTCGAACGCGCGGCTGGAAGCCGACGGCGTTAAGGAATTTGACGACCTGGCGCTGTTGACGCCCGGCTTCGAGGTCAATCGACAGTCGCCGAATAACTCGGGGTTCGTCATGCGGGGCGTGACCTCTACCAGCCTCGAGGCCGGCAGCGAGCCGCGTGTCTCGGTGTTTCAGGATGGCGTGTCGATCTCAAAGAGCGAAGGCAGTTATGTGGAGCTCTTCGACATCGAGCGTGTTGAGATCGCCAAGGGCCCGCAGTCGACCCTTTTTGGTCGCGGCGCCCTGATCGGAGCTCTGCAGATCGTGCAGGCCAAGGCCTCAGTCGACGGCCCCCAGATCAAGGCGGCTGTCGAGGTGGGCGACTACAACGCCCGCATGGCCGAAATCGTGATCAATGCGCCGATCTCGGATGCCTTCGCAGTTCGTCTTGCCGCCCGTAGCAAACGCCGCGACGGCTATGTCGAAAACGCGCTCGGCGGTCCCGACTTCCAGTCCATCCATACCGATGCGGCACGGCTATCGCTGGCATGGCGAAAGGACGATGGCGCGTCTGCCGACCTGATCCTTAACTATCAACGCGACCAACCCACGGGTACGGCGTTCAAGTCCGGTGTCCTGCGGCCTGCTGATCCTCTCACGGGCAAGATCCTGGCGGGCCTGGATCCTTCCGCGCCAGCTGCTCAGGCGGCGCCGGCCGATTTTGAGAACGGCCCCAATCTTGGTCTGGACCGCGTCGTGTGGGGAACCACCCTTCTTGCCAAGGTTCCGGTCGCCGATGGCCTCGTCCTGAGCTCCACCAGCGCTTTCAGGCATTTTCAGTCGACAGAGGCCAATGATCCCGACGGCACGGGCCTTCCGATCCTGACCGCGATTAATGCTGGCGTTGGTGACCAGTGGAGTCAGGAGTTGCGCCTTAATTTCGACCGTGGAGGAGCACTGTCGTGGTTCGCCGGCGCGAGCTTCTTCCAGTACGAGGGGCGCCACCGCACGCCCATCCAGTTCGACGAGAGGCTGATGCTGGCGACCCTGGGCCGCCAGCTTAACGCCTCCGCTCTTCAGAGCGGATTGCCGGCAGACACCGCCGCGCCCCAGGCGGTGCTGACCAATCCGGCGTTCAGTGCTGCGCTGCTGCAGGGCCTGGTGGCGAGTCTGAGCGACAATGTGACGACTCCGGGCGCGGACCCGCGCATCGTTCTGTCATCGGCTCAGGCCCTCGCCCTGGCGAGCAACCTGCGAGGAAACCAAAGAGAGACCTCCGTCGATACCAGCCGTCTGAAATCCTGGGATGTCTTTGGCGACGTGACCGTGCGCCTTTCCGAGCGTCTCGAGGTTAGTGGCGGAATCCGCTATACGCGCGACGACAAGACCACGGGCTTTGCGGCTTTCCTGCCCGAAGGCCGAAGCGTTCTGGCCGGCGCGATCGGCGCCGCCCGTCTTGCAGGCGGGGGATCGTCGACCGGCCTGGCCCAGGGCTTAGGTATTCTGGCCGCGCTGCAAAGCCCCGCCGCCCATTCCCTTCCGGCTTCGGTTATTCCGCTGTTTGGATTCAGCTTCCAGCCGACAGCCAACAATGGCGATCTTGTCAGCGCCGACAACGAAGATGAGGGCCTGACCTGGCGCGTTACGGCGCGCTACGACCTGGCCGAAACCCTGAAGGCCTATGCGGTCTATGCGCGGGGTCGGCGACCCGAGGTTCTGGCCGCCTCGGCGCCCACCGCTCCGCTGGGCGCCCCGCGCTTTACGCGCGTGGCGGCCGAAGAAGTCGATAGCTTTGAGTTGGGCCTCAAAGGCCGCGTCGAGCCTGCTCGCCTCAACTTCGATCTGGCCGCCTATACCTATCGCTACACAAACTTCGAGACATTGCAGCAAGACGGTACGCGGCTGATCCCGTCCAATGCCGGCGAGGCCAGCGCCTATGGCGTGGAAGCCCAGAGCCAGTGGGCGGCGACTGGAGATCTGGATCTGTTTGCCACCTACGCCTTCAACCATGGCCGGTTCACCACGGGCGCGTTCGACGGCAATCATTTCCGACAGGCCCCCGACCACAGTCTATCGGTTGGAGCGTCGTGGCGCTTCAGGGCGGCGGGCGGAATCGTGGACGTGCGTCCCAGCGCAACTTGGCAATCGAAAATGTTCTTCGATGACAACAACGACCGTATCGATCTGCAACGTCCGCCGACGACTCTCGTCCCCGACCTTCGCCAGGATGAAGTCCAGAAGGCCTACGGCCTTCTGAACCTTCGTGTCGCCTATCGGCCCACCAACTCCCCGATGGCCTTTGAAGTGTTCGCCACGAACTTGAGCAACGAGCATTACCTGATCGACGCGGGCAATGTCGGCGACGTTATCGGCCTGCCGACCTTTGTCGCGGGCGCGCCGCGGCTTGTCGGTGCACGGTTGGCCATTACCCTGCGCTAGCCTCCAGCGCTCGTCGCCCGACTCCAGCGGCGGCGAGCGCTCATCGTTTATGCCGCACCCTCTCCACTCCTGCGGATAGGCATTACGCTGCGGCGCCCCCAAACTCTGTGGGCGCCGCGAGCGCCGCCTCGCCGCCGAGCGGTCAATTCGGCCGATTCCCGCAATACAAGGTCAGCCCATGGATTCCCCTACTAGGATGTCGGGGCCCGACGAGCCTGAGATCGTCCTGAGCGCCCGCCAACTTGAGTGTCTCACCTGGGTTTGCGCCGGCAAAAGTTCCGCAGACATCGCTGTTATTCTGAATATTTCCAGCCGCACCGTTGACTTTCACATCGGAAAAATCTGTCGCTTGCTGAACGTACGCACGCGAGTTCAGGCCGTGGCTCAAGCCTTGCAACGGGGTTGGATCGTCCAGCCCTGAGGGCGATGGCCGCAGCCGCGTGTTCGTCAAATGCCATTTCGGGCCCCTTATCGGGGTCTTGAGGGGGCGGCCTGGATCCTTAGGTCGATCCTTGCGTCAGCGCCTGACGAGCGGCCCTTTCGAGGTCGCGCAGTCTTGTGGCGAGACCATCCATGCGGATGTCGCCAAAGCAGGCGCTGTAGTTTCGGGCTTGGTCTGGTGACATCACCTCCAGCAGAAAGCCGCCGGGGATCCACACCTTGCTGAACTGGAAGAGACCTGCGTCCGCAGGCTCGCACCGCCATCCAAGATCCTCCGCCTTGCGCCTGAGCCGGCTTTCGTCGAGGGGCGAGCAGGCAAGAATGTGCGAAGCCGTATGTTCGGCCATTCTGTTGTCATGGCCAAGGCCGCCGCGGATCTTGGGGTCCACCACTGTACCCCAAGGCGTTAACTCGATGAGCGACCCAAATTCATCGGCAAGAACGACAAACCAGGTTCCATCAGGAAACGGCGGGGCTGGCGCCTTGAACGGCTCGGCCACAAGCAATTGGGCAATGCCCAACGCGACGGACTCTGGTTGGCGGACGCTGAACGAAACATGACGCAACATGGCCTGGGCCTCTCCGGAAATCCTGCCTTCACCGCCTCGGAAAAAGGATCACCCCACCGGGCTTTTGCTAACGCGCCGCCGGAGATGCCCTATGTCGCCCAGCGGCCGGACCTCCGCCCTCCCCTAAGCGCCCGTTGGCCGCCGTCTGGCCGACAAATGACAGGCCACTTACGCATCGCGTGTGGCGACTGCCCGGCCATAGGCGGCATATTTGCTCATCAACCTCGTCTCCGAGCCGAAGCACCATGATCGGCCAGTCGAAGAGGTCCTGGTGGCAGGGCGCGTTGCGACAAAAAAGCGCCGCGGCCGACGGATGTCGTCTGGAAACCCAAGTGCTCGCCTGTTCCCGTCTAGTTGCGGGACCCGCCGGCGGACACTGTTTAGGTTACCAGCGGGGCCTAGGGCTCCTTGAAAGCGCGACCGATCTGATCAGTGAGGGGTTTGAGAAAATAGGACATCGCCGATCGACTGCCCGTTGCGATGTGCACCTCGACCGGCATGCCGGCCCTAAGCCGCCCAAGCATGCGAGGGTCTCCGGAAACGACGGCGCAAGCGACTACGTAGTATAAGGTTCCTGACTGTTCATCGCGCTGCACGGTGGCGGCCACCCGTTCCACCCGGCCACTGACCTCGGGCGTCTTCGAACCTCCAAACGCCGTGAACTTTAGCGACGCGCCTTGGCCCACCTGCACGCGGTCGATCTGCTCGGGGCTGATCCGCGCTTCGACGATCATCCGATCCCCTGTCGGGACGATCGTCATCAGAGCCTCGCCCGGACCAAGGACGCCACCGGCAGTCCGCATAAGCAGTTGCTGCACCCGCCCGCTGGCAGGCGCCCGCAGATCAAGCCGTTGCGCCTGGTCTTGGTCGGCGACACGCTGCTGGCGCGCCTGGGCCAGCTGAAATTGCGTGTCCTTGAGGTCACTCATCACACTATCGGTGTATTCGGAACCCACCTGCAAAACCTGTACTCGGATCTGCGCGATCCGTGCGCGAGCGCGGGCGATGCTGGCCAAACGAGCGCCGCGCTCACCTTCAAGACGCTGGGCTTCGCGCTCCAGGGCATTAAGCCTTGTGACCGGCGCGTAGCCCTGCGCGTACAGGGTTCGCATGGCCGCCAGTTCGCCACCGATCAGCCGCGCCTCCTGGTCGCCAGATTGGAGCTGGCGTTGCAAGCCGTCGATCTCGGCTTCGGCCTGTGCCATTTCCTGCAGGAGTTGGGCGCGCTTTTCGGCCACGACCGTCTTGCGAATTTGCATTTGCCGCCTCTCGGCGGCCATTACGGGCGCTGGAAAGTCATCCGACGAGGCGCCGTTCAGAGCCCGACCGTCGCGTTCGGCGACAAGGCGGAGCCGCCTGGCCTCCAGCTCATCAAACCTGGATTTCGAGAGCGCGGCAGATGCGGCCACGACGGTCGGCTCAAGACGTGCGAGCACCTGATCACGTTGAACCTGTTGTCCCTCGACAACCAAAATCTGCGCCACGACACCCCCCTGAGCGTGCTGAACTCGCTTTGGGCCAGTTTCGACGGCGACGGCGCCGTGCGCCACCACGGCGCTCGCGAGGCGAGCCGTAAAGCCCCAACCCAGGGTCACGGCGAAAAACCCCGCCACCATCCAGCGCCCGAGGCGAAGTTGCCGATGAACTCCAAAATCCTGCGCCATGCCGACCTGGGTATTGGGGGTCATGCGCGCGCCTCTCGGTTTGCGGTCAATCGCCTTGGTTCGTCGCCGCGAGCACCGTTGATCGCCGCCATAACCAAGCCAGGCGGACCAAAGGCTTTTTGGCGGCCGTCCTCGAGCGCCAGAAGCTTGGTCGCGACAGAAAGGCCTCCGGTCCGATGACTGGACATCACGACAATCGCGCCGCGATCACGTGCGGCGCATAGTGCATCGGCCAAGGCCGCCTCGCCCGCGACATCGAGCGCGGAATTGGGCTCATCCAGGATGAGAAGAAAGGGGTCACCATACAAAGCCCTGGCCAAGGCCAAGCGCTGACGTTGGCCCGCAGACAAACGCCGTCCCTGATCGCCGATTTGACTGTCGAATCCTTCGTCGAGCCTGCGGATCAGCTGGTCGAGGCCTGCAGCCGTGGCCGCGCGAAGAACCGGGCCACTCTCGGCAGGTTCGCTAAATCGAGCGATATTTTGCGCGATCGATCCGGAGAGCAGATCGATCGACTGGGACATGTAGCCCATGAACTGGCCCCGACGGGCCTCGTCCCATTGATCCAGCGCCGACCCATCCAGACGGATCGAACCGTCGTCGGGGACCAGAAGCCCCGAGAGCGCGCGCAGCAGGGTCGTTTTGCCGCTCCCGCTAGGTCCGATCACCCCCAGTATATCACCCGCCTCCAGGCAAAAATCGATCCTTTGCAGAGCCGGAAGCGAGGCTCCCAACGGCGTAAGGGTGAGGTTTTCGACACGCAACTGCGCGACGGGCCTGGGCAGATCAACCGCCCTTTTCATCAATGACGGTGAGGGCAGACCCAGATCGAGGCGGCCCAGAGCTTGCCGGGCCGCCAAGAATCCGCGCCAGTGCGCGATCGCCTGGTCGACCGGAGCCAGGGTCTTCCCAAGCAGAATCGAGGAGGCGATCATCACGCCTCCAGAGGCCTTGCCTTCGATGATCAAGACTGCGCCTACGGCCAGGACGAGTGACTGCAATGCCAGACGCACGAACTTGGAAATGGCGGAATATCGGGCCATCATGTCCACACCGTCCAATTGGGCCGTGACATGGGCCAGATTGGCGGTTGCCCAGCGGGTCTGCAGGGTCTCCACCATCCCCAAGGCCCGCGTGGTTTCCCGGCTGGCCCGGCCCGCGTCCAGCAAAGTCTGCGCCGCCAAACCCAGTGAAGCCTGCCGTTGCTGCACCGGCGCGGCGGCGCGGTCGGCGGCCAGAGTCAAGAACGCCAGTAGACCTGCCCCGCCCAGACCCATTAGGCCCAGCCAGGGATGGAGAAGGGACAGCAGCGCCAGATAGAGCGGCGTCCACGGCAGATCAAAGAGGGCCGAAGGGCCGCCGCTGGCGAGGAAAGCGCGTACCTGTTCGACGTCGCGCAGGCTGGGGCCAGGCTGCAGAGCATCGCCACAAAGGACGCTTCTAACGGTAGCGTGACCCAGTGCGCGGTCCAGAAGCGCCCCAATGCGGGCGAATATCCGCGTTCGCACAAGTTCCAGTCCGCCCTGAAAGGCGTAAAGGGCCACGACAAGTACAACCAGGGCCAGCAGGGTCGGAAGACTGCGACTGGCCAGGACCCGGTCATAGACCTGCAGCATAAAAAGCGGCGCGCTCAATCCGAGCAGATTGATCGCGCCGCTGAACACCGCCGTGGCGGCCAAGGCAGCGCGGTGCTCCCTCAAAGCCTGGGTTGCCGCTCCCGCGACGCGAATGGAATGGGTCATGAATGCAATCGAAGCTGTGCGACGGGCGCGAGCCCGCCGCACAGCGTTCACCTAGCCGAAGTGCAGATCGAAGTGATGCCCGCGAACCGCATCCAGGAGCAGGCCATGATCGGTGCCCGCAGCCACCGGAGCCGGCGACATGGCAGCATGGTCATCGAGGGCCAGCCCGTCGACGTCATGGTCGGGGGCCAAGGCCGCGTGCGCCATCTTGGCTGAAGGCGATGCTTCGGTTGTAAATTGCCAGTCGCCGCGCTTGATTGCACCGGCCTGCCAGGGCGCGGCGTTGACCCTGAGGAAGTCCTGGGTCGTGACGACGCTGTAGGTCGTCGAAGCCTTCAGATGGAAGGCGCTCAGATCGATGTCGACGATCTGCTTACCGTCGTAAGCGTCGCCCTTAACGAAATCGATCTCGCCGACGACCTTGCCCGACGGCTCCTCGATGATCTTGAGGCGACCATTGGTGTAGTCGCTGAACGCGGCGGTCACCAGTTTCAGCGCAATATGACCGTCCACATCCACCTTAGTGGAATCCTGACCCGTCCAGACCCCCGCGACGCCGGCGACGGCCTTGGCCAGCTTGGTGAAGATCGCATTGTCCGGCACGCCGGCGTCGGGATGGGGCGGGTTACCGCCGCCACCACCGGTGCCGCCGCCGGCCCCGCCGCCGCTTCCACCATCACCCGGTACAGGAACGGAATCACCCGCCATGGTGATCTGCCACTCGCCGCGCTTGATCGCGCCGGCCTGCCAGGGCGCGGCGTTGACGCGCATGAAGTCATTGGTGGTCACGATGCTATAGCTGACTCCGGCCTTGAGATGGAACGGCGTCAGGTCGATGTCGAGAACCTGCTTGCCATCGTAGGCGTCGCCGCCAACGAAATCGATCTCGCCGACCACCTTTCCAGTGGGCTCTTCGACAATCTTGAGGCGGCCCGACGTCCAATCGGAGTCACCCTGTGCGGCGAGCTTGATGGCGAGGTGTCCGTTGAGCGCTACGGCATGGCCATCGGGACCCGCATACACACCCGCGATGCCGGCCACAGGCTTGGCCAGCTGTACGAACGGCAGGCTCGGCTCGCTTGGCGGGATCGGCTCGCCGCCGCCGCCATTTCCCCCGCCTCCGCTACCGCCGCCACCGCCGCCGCTATTTCCGCCGCCCGAGCCGCCGGTGGTGCGGCCGTCTCCGCCTTCCCCCGGTTGCGACGCGCCTCTTGTCGGCGGAGCCTCGCCAATCCCGCCCGAAGTCGGGAGGGTGATAACCGGACCACTATCGGCCTGA
This sequence comes from Vaucheria bursata, assembly GCA_032358265.1. NCBI lineage: Eukaryota > Xanthophyceae > Vaucheriales > Vaucheriaceae > Vaucheria > Vaucheria bursata. The sequence continues at coordinate 24,677 of JAULBW010025288.1, forward strand.
TCAGCACCGATATCGATCTTTCCGCCCGACAGCGCCCGGCCGTCGAAATCGGTCTGCAGGCCGGGCAGCGCCGCCCCGGCGTCTATGGCGCGCGATCCCGCGGCCAAGTGAAGGTTTGCGTCGAGTTGGGGCGCCCCGACGATGGAGTGCTGGTCAGCGCCCGACTGGGCGACCCATTGGGCCTGGGTCAGCTCGCCGTCGCCGTAATCGAACAGCTTGGCACCCTGTGATCCCTGGCCATTGACCAGGTTGTTGTCGATCTGCAGCGGGCCGGTGACGCCGCTCTTGATGACGACCATGGCCGCGGTCGTCACGTAGCCGGGCGACCCGGACCAGGCCGGCGCAACCGAAATGATATTGTTGCTGACAGTGGGATTGACCGATTTTGTGAAGACATCACCATTGTCGGTCCATGTATTGATGCCTGCCACCATGATCCCTCCCCCGAAGTACCAAGGTTTGGTGGAAACGTTCTGGAGGGTGTTGTTGTAGACTTGCGGATTGAGGCTGCCCCAGACCAGGATCCCGCCGTCAGCGGTGTCCTTGATGATGTTGTTGCGAACGATGGCGTTCATCGTCTGATAGAGTTGGGGATTGTCTTTGCCGAACCATTCGAGGTCCGTGCCGTAGCCGAGCATCAGACCCGCCCCAGAGTTCGGCGGATCCTTCGGATCAAAGCCGGTAGCGCCGCCGGTGCCGGTGTTTCGGATGTAGTTGTTTTCGATAAGCCCGTTCGCCGACCCGCCCTTGATGTAGGCGCCGCTCGTAGCCGTGTCGTGAATATAATTGCCGCGAATGACGACATTGTCGGCGTTTACGACATCGATGCCTTCAGCGTTGGACCCGTCGCGCATGCCTGAATTGTAGATTTCGTTGTGCAGGATCTGCAGGCCATCGCTTCCCGGCGCCACCTTGATGACGTCTCGCCCAGAGTCATGGAGGATGGAATTCTGAATGGTGATGTTGCGCACGCCATGTTCCGGAATGCCGCCACCCCAATCAAAGGTGCTTTCAAGCTTCACGCAATAATAGGAGCCGCCCTTGAGTTCCAGGCCGTCGATTGCGCCGCCATGGGCGTCCTCGCCGAATCTGATGACCCACTCAGGCGAGCTGTTGCTGATCCCCGCCGAGACAATGGCTTTTTCGCCAGGGTAGCTCTTGATGGTGATGTTGGGCAGATCGACAGTCACGCCGCCGGCATACTCGCCTGCGCGAAGCATGATCGTGTCGCCGGCCTTGGCCAGGCTGAGAGCCTGCTGCAAGGTCTTAACGGGCGCATCAACAGAGCCTGGAGCGCCAGCCGCGCCATTGTTGGAAACAATAATAGTCGCCACTTCCTGCTCTCCTATTGGGCAGGCCTCGCCATGAGGCCGCGTCGCCGGAGCGGAAAGTAACAATGTATAAGCACGCCGTTACCTCGTAAGTCTACCAGCTAAGATTGGTTAACGTAGATATTTACCTTAGCTATTGCGCATGCGCTTGGACTCATTACTGTTCTTTTAAACAATAGATTATTATTTATTACAATGAAAGGAAGATGCTCCGTCCAGCGATCTTGAGTCCTTTTCGGCGATTCAAGAAGAGCGCGTGGAGCAAGACGCGATCGTTGGCGCCGAGCCCGCCCGGCGGACCGCGTGATGTCGAACCCAGCCAGCGCCGATCTTTTCGGAGTCAAGCGCACGCACGCGGAGTGATATGCGCAAAGCGCAACCCCATCGATCTACGTTCACCGAACGCTAGTAGACATACGAGGCGACAGCCGCGGCAGCCTACCTTTGCATGGCCCCGGGCGTGCAGGATCAGCGGCGCGCGACTGTGCGAGCGCGAGTTGATGCTTAGGGCCAGGGCCAGAGAACTGCCAGTGTGGCGCCACGGTCGAGTAAGCCATTTTGGAAGGAGTTATGAAGGTCGCACCCACCTGACGAAGGACAGCGTGCGGTGATCGCGCCCTCAGATCCTGAAGCATTGCGAAATGGGCGCGGCTCTACGACTTCCCGTTTGGTTGTCACAGCGTTCGCGGGGCTGGTCTTCGCCTTTCACATCGGCGGACTGGGACTGCTTTGGACTGGCGCCGCGCTTGGACTGGAAGCAGCGCTCCTCAAAATACGCCGCGCCCGCCGTCGCAGCGGCGAGTCGGCCAGCCAATGGAGTGGTCCGGTAAACCTGGGCTTGATCGCCTCGGGCGCCATGTGGTCGGTCATGGCCTGCGGTTACTGGACGACCGGATCCGAAGCGCTGCGGATCTTGGCTATCGCGATCTTGGGCACCGTCCTTAGCCTGGCGCACAGCACAGCCGGAACCACAAGGTTTTCGCTTGCAGCCGTCTGCCTGCCGCCGGCTGCGACCATGTTGTTTCTGCCTTGGGTCGATGGGGGCTACTCCGGCGCTGAACGCTTGACGGTCGTGACGGGCGTGGCGCTGATGGTCTTCTACGTGATCAACGATGTCCGGCTGAACCTCGCAACCGGCGCAGCTTTAAAAGTCGTCCAACTGGCGCTGATTGAACAGAAGGAAGTCGCGGAGGCTGCCAATCAGGCAAAGTCCGAGTTCCTGGCGATGATGAGTCACGAGTTACGGACGCCAATGAACGGCGTCTTGGGTATGGCGCATGCCTTGCGGATGACCAGTCTTGACGCCGACCAGCGCAACTGCGTCGACCTTCTGGTGCGATCCGGTGATGGTCTGATGGCAATCCTCAACGACATATTGGACTTATCGAAAATCGAAGCCGGGAAATTTGAAATTGAGAAGGTCGTGTTTGACCTGCACGAACTCATTCAGCGCGTCGAGGATCTTTGGGCGGAGACCGCCAGTGCCAAGAACATTGATTTTCGAACCACGATTTTTTCCGACGTTCCTCAATGGGTTATTGGCGATCCAACGCGGATTCGCCAAATCATGAATAATTTCGTTTCAAATGCTCTCAAGTTTACATTGGCCGGAGAGGTTAAGTTACTCGCTTGCGAGGAAAATGGTCGTATCTGCATTGCTGTAAGCGATACCGGGATCGGCATGACGCCGGATCAGAAGGCCAATGTATTCGATGCGTTTTCTCAGGCCGACAATTCCACCACGCGGCGGTTTGGAGGTACGGGCCTTGGCTTATCCATAACGAAACGCCTGACAGAGCTGATGGGCGGTGAGGTCTCCGTAGACAGCGTTCAGGGTCGAGGATCGATCTTTCGGGTTTCACTCGATCTTCCGACAGCGTCTCCAATTGAGACGCAGGAGCCCACGGAAAACCAGGACACGGGCCTGCTGTTCGGCGCTCGTATTCTCGTCGTGGACGACAATATCGTTAATCAGAAAGTCGCTCTAGCAATACTCGGTGCGGTAGGGGCTGAAGTAACAACAGCGGATGATGGCGCCGTAGCGATCGGGTGTTTGCGCGAAAACTCCTATGATTTAGTTCTGATGGATATTCATATGCCTGTCATGGATGGCATTGAGGCTTTTAAGCGCATTCGAGACGGCGAGGCCGGTCACCCGGACGTGCCCGTTGTAGCGTTAACGGCGGACGCGATGTCTGGCGTCTCCGACCGCCTTATAGCGCTCGGCTTCGACTCGGCTCAGGCAAAGCCCATTAATCCATCTGACTTGATCCTGGATCTTGAGAGGGTCTTACGCCGTAAAATCTCGGCTTGAGTCTCCAACCGCCTTATCGGACTAAAGCCCGACATTCATGACTACATTGCGAATTAGGCCGTTTAGGATTGCAGCGCTGAATCGCTGTTTAAGCCGGCCCCAACGACATCTCTGCGCCGGTGCGCGTCATTTAGTAAATTTGGGCGAAGCCCAAGGCCATAGCCAGTTCAATTGTAACGGGATTGGCAAGACAGCGAGAGGAAAGGCAAGTGCCTGATCGGCCCTCGATATGGATCATTACCGGACTGATGGCCGCCGGAAAGTCGTCCGTGGCGCAAGCTTTGGCTGAAAGGTTGGACCCATCGGTACATTTGCGCGGTGACACGTTTCGCAAAATGATCGTGAACGGTCGCGCGGCGATGTCGTCACCCCTAACGTCAGCGGCCGAGGACCAGCTAGCCCTCCGCTACGAGCTCGCTATCCAAGCAGCCCTTGGCTACCTCAATTCGGGTTTCAACGTCGTCTATCAGGACATCATCCTCGGCCCGCATCTTGCGAGTGTCTCCAGCCGTTTTGCGGGACATTGCTTGCATGTCGTGGTGCTTAGACCGTCCTACGCCGTTGTCGCGGAGCGTGATCGACAACGCCACAAGACTGGATACGCGGGAGGCTGGACTCCTGAGAGGCTGGGGGTCGCCTTCGATGACACACCGCCTCTGGGGTTATGGCTGGACACATCCAATGACACGGTAATCGACACCGTTGATCGCACGCTTGCGCAAGCCAGCAAGGCCATCGTGGTTCTCTAGAAGCTGAAACAGCCCACGGTCGGCGTATCGCCGGGGCGTCGGCACAGAGCCCCCGGGCCAGCGATGGGGATCATGGGCCTGACGTGCCGATCATCCGCACGATCGAATTTTGAATCAATATCCTGGCCTCACGACTCCGGGCGCTACGGCGCCACCCCAAAGCCCGCGAACTTTTCGGCGATCCCTGGGTCGAGAGCCTGAGCGCCAATAAGGTCCGCGGCGCCCCCCGCCTTGTCGCCGCTCCAGTGCTTGGCGACGCCGCGGCCAAACAGAGCGGTGACCAACCGTGGATCTTCCTTCAACGCAGTGTCGTAGTCCGCGACCGCGCCGGACAGATCGCCCAGGCGCAACTTAACCAGGCCACGACTATCAAGGGCTTCAGGCCTGTCGGGGTCCCAGCTCAGCACGGCGTTGCAATCATCCAGCGCCGCCTGCAACGCCACACCCGCCATCGCCCGGACCCAACACCTGTCGTTGGTCAGGTCCGGCCAGCCGGGCTGCAGCGCGATCAGGGTGTCGAATTCCGCAAGCGCAAGATCGTAACGCCCGAGTTCGCCGTTGACCTGAGCGCGCAACTGTCGAAGCCGGAAGCTGTTGGGCGCGTGTTCCACGGCTTTGGCGATATCAGCCAGGGCCAGGTCCATTTGCCGCCATTCCCAACGCATCTTGGCGCGCCATCGATAAAGGCGCGCCTCGCCGCCGCCCAAGGCTAGCGCACTGTCGAAATCTGCCAGAATAGCCGCGGGCGGGCCGCCCCGGTCGGTCATAGCTCTCAGAAGGTAGGCGGCGGACGTCTGTCGCAGCGCCAGGGATCGCTCCAGTTCGACGCGGGCCTCCGGCAGTCGGTCCAGGCGCCCCAGCGCGAGGGCAAAGGAAAGGTGAGCCTTAGGATCGTTGGGCGCCACCGCCAGCCAGGCCTGGTAGTTTCGCTCCACACTTTCGGAGTCGCCCTGTTCGCTGAACAACTCGCCCATCAGAGCATAGGCGCGGAGCATTTTTGGATCGAGGCGAAGCGCCTCTTCGTATTCGCGCTTGATGGTGGATATGGCCTGTGGGTTTGCCAGCCTGAGGGCGAGACCTAGCCGAAGGTGCGCTTCTGCGCTGTCGGGCTCGGCGGCGACGGCAGGCCGAGCCGTCTCCAACCGCTCGGGAAGATCATCCAGCCCCATGGACCAGAGCGCATCGGAAAGAATGGAATATTCAGAGGCCTCGCTGGAGATGCTCTCTAAGCTTGCGATCGCCGGCGCGGTTTGGGCGATGGCGACCGATGCACTCGTCACCATTGCGCACGCGGCCAGGATCCAGATCCTGACACCTTTCGCAACAAGCCTTATCACGAAATCTCGGAGCTCCCTGAACCAATAGAACTCTACGGCAGGTAGCGGGTCCGTAGCCGGAATTCGCAGCCATTCTGTGGCGTTGCACCGGGCTGCGAAAGCGCGGGTCAGGGCGGAAGCCCTGACCCGTCCTACTCCCGTTAGAACTGCCAGCCGACTCCGGCGCTGACGCCGCCAGAGCCGTTGCTGTCGAAGCTCGCCCCGGCCTTGAACGCCTTGCCGTCCGTATAGACCTTGGACGCACCAATGGCGAAAGCCGCCTCGCTCCGCCAGGTCCCGACCGACATGCTGATCATTCCCTTGCCGGGCGTAAAGGCCTGCGGCAGACCGGCCTGGGCCATGGCCGCAGCAGTGCCCGCATCGGCTCGCTTTGATGCGCTGGTCATTTGACCCTTGAGAACGTCAAAGCCGGAGACCGTAAAGTCACGCACCGCCTGCAGCTGCGCGACATTGGCCGCGTCACCCGCCGCGACACCCGCAGCGACATTGGTGACACGCCTTTGCTGAGTCGCCGAACCCACTGAAACGGTGTTGGCTTCGTTGGCGACCGACCCCGCGCCGATAGCGACAGCGCCAGCGGCCGTTGCCTGGGCCGCATCTCCGATCGCAACGGACGAGGCGCCGGAGGCCACCGATTTGTTGCCAGCGGCGAAGCTGTTTACGCCGCTGGCGGTATTGGCCCAGCCCACGGCCGTGGAGAACGTCGCCGAAGCCCGGTTGCGCCCACCCAGAGCGGTGGCGCCGCGACCATCTGCGACACTGGTGAAGCCGGTCGCCGTCGCCTCAAGTCCGCTGGCGCTGCTATTGAGGCCGACGGCGACAGCTGAGGCGCCCGTCGCAATCGCATTGTCGCCTACCGCTACGGACGAATCGCCAGAAGCGACCGATTTGTTGCCTCCGGCGAAGCTGTTGAGGCCACTGGCGGTGTTAGCCCAGCCCACGGCCGTCGAGAAAGTTGCCGAGGCGCGGCTACGGCCGCCCAGCGCCGTGGCGCCGCGGCCGTCGGCGACGCTGGTGAAGCCGTTGGCGGTCGCTTCCAGGCCCGCCGACTTGCTGTTCAGGCCGATCGCCACGCTGGAGGCGCCGGTCGAGAGTGCGTTGTCGCCAATGGCGACACTTTTGTCGCCGCTGGCGCTAGCGCCGTCGCCAAGGGCGGTATTGCCAAGCGCAATATCGTCGTCTGCCCTGACGCTGGCCGAAAAGGCCGCCGAGCTCGCAGCGCCTTGCTTTGTGACGATCCCGCCCTGCGTCTTGAGGGCATTCAGGCCCGTCATGGTGAAATCGCGCAATTCGTTCAATTGCGCCATGTTTACAGCGTCGCTTCCGGCCACGCCGGCTGCAACGTTGGTGATGCGGCGCTGTTGCTTGAAAGACCCGACCGAGAACGTGTTGGCTGCGTCGGCCAACGAGCCGGCTCCGATGGCGACAGACCCAGTAGCGGTAGCCTTGGCCAGATCGCCAAGTGCGAGGGCCGAGGCTCCCGAAGCGATCGACAGATTTCCGCCCGCGAAGCTGTTGGCGCCGCTGGCCGTGCTGCCAAAGCCTAGGGCGGTGCTGAAGGCGCTGCTGGCCAGCGCATTTTTGCCCAGCGCGACGCTGCTCTCGGCCTTGGCGGCAGCGTCCAGCCCGATCGCGATTGCGGCATGTTGCGTGGTCAGAGCGTTGGCGCCGAGGGCAATGGATTGCCCGCCGGTGGCGTCGGCCGAAAAGCCGGCGGCGAAGGCGCCGGCCTGCGTCGCGGTGCTGTCGGCCCCGATCGTAACGGCTGTGGAGGCGGTGGCCTTGGCGCGCGCTCCGATCGCCGTCGAATTTGAGCCGTTCGCGACAGCATTGGCGCCAAACGCCGAGTCGGAGCCGTTAAGAGCGCGACTTGCATCGCCGACCGCAGTAGAGCCGTCTTGCGTTGCGGACGCGGATGATCCGAGGGCGACAGAACCCTTTCCGCTAGCGTAGGAATTGGATCCAACGGCTGTAGACCCATTGCCATAGCTACTAGCGAAAAAGCCAAGTGCGGTGGCGCCGGTGTTGGTCGCCCAGCTGTCGTTCCCGAGCGCGGTCGAGTATGCGCCATAAGCTTGCGACCGTTCACCACAAGCAAAAGCGTCGTCATTCGCTGCTATTGGCGCCTTGCTCGTACCGTTGACGACATGGCAGGTCGGTCCCGCTTCAGCCTTATGAGGGGCGACCAAGATCCAGCTCGCAGCCACGGCTGTCAGGGCCAGCACGCTGGTCTTGGCCAGCAGGTTGGTCTTTGAGGATAGGGTCAATGGCATCTTCATAGCCGGTGCTCCAGGAACAGGCGGGGCGCAACAGCCTTTCGCCATAGTGAGAAGGAGAGCGGGGCTTAGAAGGGACGCGGCGGCGACGCGTGTCCCATTTGGGATGCGGCAGGACTGGCAAAGGCCGGATTCTCATTTCAATTTCGCATCTTCGGCGAAAACGCAGAGCGCTCTGTGCGGACGCCGAATGATTGCGCTCGGCTGAGGTTTCAGGCTGGGGCGAAACGCTGGCGTCCGCGCTGCCCTTCCCTACTCCCCAAAAGTACGCTTCAGCCTCGGGCGCCACTTTGCGGCCCGACTACCGGTGCTGACGCGGCGGTCCTGCTCCGCCCAATTGGCTCACGCGCTTGGGAAAAAAGCGCTCTAAGCGCTGGATTTGGTCTGCGGCTCGTCGATGCCGTCAGTGCGCCACGTTATGTCGGTTCAGGCGGCCTTGAGATTGATCACGCTTATGAAATCAGGCGCTGCCCGCGCCCGTGCCCACGCGGCTTGAACTGAGCGCGGCCTAAAGCTCAAGGTCGCGGAGGAACCCGGCCAAACGCCGATTGTCTGTCGTTGGCCGCTACGCGGAAAAGGTGGAGTTGCGCGGTCGCTTTGTACGCAAGCGCCTCACGCGCGCTCTAGACAGAATGGGCGCGCGATCACGGGGCGGGTTCGTCCGGCAGGCCTTTCGGCGAGGGTTCGAAGAAGCCAAGAACGGTGGTGGCGGTGTGGAGCCGCACTTGCAGAAGCGGGGCGTAGGCGTCCGATGCATACCAGGCGCGCGCGCGCTCCATGTCGGGAAAGCCGATCAGAACAACCTGGTCATAAGGATCAAGCGATCCCTCACACATTTGCAGGGGTGTGGCAGTGGTGAGGTAGCGCCCGCCGAACGGGGTAAGCGTATCGTGCATGTACGGCGAGTAGTCGCTCGCATAGCGGCTCGCCTGCGTAACCTTGATCAGGGCCAGCAGATAGGCGCTCATCCCGGATGCCCCGCCCAGATAGGCGGACGTCGGTCAGTCCAGGGCAGAGCCTCCTCGAGCGCCGAACCGACTCTCAAGAGTGTGGCTTCGTCTGAAACCCGCGCCACCAGTTGCACCCCGATGGGCAGACCATTCTCGTCTGTCCCGATCGGCAGGGACATCGCCGGCTGACCCGTTATGTTGAATGGGCAAGTAAAGGCGAACTGAAGCGCTTCGTTGGCGTCTCTGAACGCCTGGATGTCATCAAAGCTACTGGCGTCCAGTGTTCCCAGGGGCACCCGGGTGGTGGGCGTCGCGGGCGTAACGAGCAGATCGACCTGGTCGAAGAAACCCCCGATCTGCCGCCGCACGGTGTTGGCCGAACCGATCATGGCGAAACAGGCCTGCGCGCTCATCGCGCTGATCCTTTCGTAGCCCAGGCGTACGGCCGGCTCCACAAGTGTCTCGTCGAAGGGCTGTCCAACCCTGGCGGCATAGGCTGCATAGGAAAGGGTCAGGCTATCGAAGCAAAAGCCATTGACCCGATAGGCAAGGTCCTTGTCGAACACCGGCTCAATGGCCTCAACATAGCAGCCCAGCGCTTCCAGCGCGTCCACGGTCCGCAGCACGGCGGCGGCGACGCTTAAATCCACCCGCTCGCCCGTCTTCCAGTTGGTGGTCGTAAAGCCCACGCGAAGCCCGCCGATCGGCGCACCCAGCAGCGTCGACCAGTCGTCTAGCTGACCGGCCACCGCGAAGGGATCGCCGCTCTGCAAGCCACTGACGGCCTGAAGACCGGCGGCGACATCGCGAACCGAACGGGTGAGAAAAAACTCCGCGGCGGCGCCCAGCGCGATCTCGTCGACTACCGGACCGACACTGACCCGGCCTCGCGAGGGCTTGAGGCCCACCAGTCCGCAGACACTGGCCGGCATGCGAATGGAGCCCGCGCCGTCATTGCCGTGGGCCAGGGGCAAGGCGCCTGCGGCGACCAGGGCCGCCGCGCCGCCGCTTGACCCGCTCGTGCTCAAGGTCAGGTCGTAGGGATTGCGGGTCGCGCCAGTGGCAAGGGATTCGGTCGTACCCGAGAGTGCCGCCTCGGGCGTGGTGGTCCGACCCAGATTCACCAATCCCGCCCGTTTGCACTGCACGGTAAAATAGGCTGACACCTTGGGTCGCACGCCCTTCATGAGCCGAGAACCCTTCTCCTGGAGCCGCCCAGCTTCGGTGGCGCCGGCGTCCTTGAGCATGAACGGGACGCCCCCAAGCGGACCCGTCAAATCGGCCTGTGCGTCGCCCTTTTCGACCCGATCCTCAAACAGCTCTACGACCGCATTGAGCTGGTCGTTGACCTTCGCAACGGCTTGGGCGGCGCACTCGCGCGCTTGGGCTGGGGAAACCTCACCCTGCCGGATGAGCTGCGCCAGGCCGCAGGCGTCGAGCCGGGCATAATCTGCAAGGTTCATCCGCCCACCTCACGCCTGAACGGAAAACAGCTTGGTGACGATGAGCCAAGCCTTGCCAAAGCGCGCGCAGCTGAAGACGTCGCGGTAGTTTCGGCCCTGATAGTTGCGCTCGGAAATCACCGCTACACCGGTCGGGCCGTCCACCGCTATGGTTTCAATCACGCCGGCATAGGTTTCATCGCAACCCCCGCTCCTGGCGACGTGATCCAGAAAGGTTTGGATGGGTGTGGCGATCTCGCGCTCGCCGATTGTCCCGTACATATGGGCGGTGTCGTGAAACAGTTCGCGAAGCTGCTCGGCGTCGCCGGCCCTGGACCCGGCGATATAGGCGCTCGCCAGTTCTCGGACGGCCAGTTCATCGGCGGGGTCAAACGGAGTGGTCATGGTCAATCCTCGGAGGCAGGGAAACGGCCGACGCGTCCTGGAGCTCGGCGCATAGGCGCGCCTCGATCCTTGAGGCGTGAGCCAGGCTGTTGATGAAGCGGTCGCGGGAGTTGGCTGCGGCGAAGGGATCGACGGGCAACTCCCCTCGCAATCCGTCCAGGGCAGACCAGCCAGGCTGGACGCTTGGACCCTCGGCCTGCTCGAGAAGGTGGGCGGCGAACCCGTGCAGCCACCGCCAGCCCTGAACAAAGATCCGTTCGACGCCCTGCGACTCCACAATGGCCGCGGCCTGGCTGGTTTGGGCGTATTGGGGACCGTCCTGCGTAACGGCGTCCAACGCCAAGTCGCAGATTGCCAGGCAGGCGCTGGCAGCGTCGGCTGCGACGAGGGGCGCGCCGTCATCCCAAACCCCGGCCGCCAGGATATTGGCCATGCGCACGAGCTCATCGGCAAGGGCGTCGGCCTTGACGCGATCGGAGGCGTCAAGCAGGCGGATCGCCTCGATCATCAGACTTTCACGCCCGGGGAGCGGCGCGAGCGCTGTGTCCGATCGCCCACTCGGGGGCGCGCCGACGGAGCCCTTCGCGCGCGCCTGAAGGCCCTTGAGCCAGGCGCGCGCGTCAGCGGTTGCAATATAGCCGCGCTCGCCGCGGCGAGCCTCGCGCTCGGCGGCGACATCGGCTTCCAGGGCATCCTGCCGCGAGCGAAGATCGCCCTCCTCAAGGCCCAACCCAAAGCGTTCGAAACTCAGGTCGCTGCAGCGCTCGAGCAGATATTCACAGAACAACCCGTCGCCCGCGTGCAGCTCATGCAGCGCCGGCAAGGCGCGCTCGGCGTCGCCGAACCGCTTCAGAACGCTATAAGGACCGATCTCGACCAGGAGATCGCGGTTGAGCGCTTTTTCGAAGGCGTCGGGCGCGTCGGCCTGGACGACCAGAAGGCGCCATTGATCCTCGGTCAGCACGGTGAAGAGACTGCCCAACCCCATGAGCAGAAAATCTTCGTCCAGCGCGTTCAGGCGATCGACGACGCTCCTCTCTCCGGTTTGCGCCAGCACTTCGAGCCAGGTTGCAAATCTCGCGGGATTAAACACGTCCTCGCCGGCGCCCGGGTCCATGCGCCAGGCGTCGTCATCGAGGGCTGCGCGCAACTGCTGGGGATTGAGGGTGACCAGCAGATCGCCGGCGCTCTCAAGCCCGATCCGTTCGATCACCCGCGTGACCGCTTCGGGCGTGCCCCTGGCCATGGCCTGAGGGCTCAAGGCGCCGTCAATCATGAGTTCGACGAGGGCGCGCGTCATCTCTCGGCCTCCAAAAGGTCGCTTAGTCGGCGAATTTTTCGGGAAAAAGGCGGCGGAGAGCGTCGGGGGACGGCCCCCCGCCAGGGAGGGAGAAAATTAAATCAGCGGCGGGAGCCGGGTTCGGCCCTCCTCCATCCGCAGCTGAAAGTTCAACCAGGTGATGACGAAATCCAGGATCAGGGGCGTGTTGCTCACATGACAGTGGGTGTGAGCGTGGTCGGCCCGGGTAAACAGTTGAGCGGTCAAGGATTTGACGTTTCGCAGGGTGTTGATCTGGTCGTACCACTGCGAGATCGGCACGATATGGTCCTCCTGCGCGCCCAGCAGCAGCACATCCTGCGTGATCTTGTCCGAGAACGGCGCGGTGCGCAGGTTCTGCAGCCAGCGCAGGAAGCCAAAGCCGTCCTGGGCGCCACAGATTTCAATGCCGTGTTCGATGGCCCAACCGACGGTTTCCGATTGCGCGACCATCTGGGCCAAAAGGGCGTTGACTGTCTCGATCTCGCCTTGCGTCACCAGCTCGTCGATCTTGGCCGCGACCTGCGGTCCGGCCTTGGCGGTGAACGAGGCGAAGAAGTCGGCCAGCACATCGTCGGCGATGACGCGCTTGATGCGTGGCTCGAAAGCGGCGGCGCGAGGCGCCAGATAGCCGCCTAGCGAGAAGCCCATCAGGGTGCAGGACGTGATGCCCAGATGGTCAAGGATCGCCCCGACCGGAGTTTCCCAGTCCGGCTCCATGGTCAGGCCCTGGCGTCGGATCGCCTGTCCCTGGCCCGGCCCGTCAAAGACCACCACATCGAAACCTTGGGCGATATAGTTGGGCGCGGCCAGGAACAGTTCTTCCTTGTAGGAATCGAACCCGCCATGGATGACCAGCGTGTCACGGCGCTCGCCCTGCGCGCGCATGACCAGGGCCGGCAGCGACTTTCCCTGGTAAGGCGCTTCGTGGCGCTCCACCGGCCAGTCCGCGATGACCTCGTCGAACAGACGTGTCCATTTGTCGTTTAGAGCCGCGCGGGCCGGATCGTGCCCAACCATGTAGAACTCCGCGGCGCGATAATAGGTCGACGCATTGAGGGCGCGCCCTTCAGCCTCGGCCCGTTCGCCCAGCGCGATCATCTCACGCTTCCAGTCGGTAATGGTCTGGATCTTCCCGACGATGGCGGTGACCTCCGCCTCGTTCATGTAGGGCAGCCACCGGTTCAGCTCGAAATCGAGGAACGGCTCGCCGTGGAATTGGCGATGTCCAGCCTGGTAGCGCTCGGGATCGAAGACTTTGAGCATGGAGGTTTCCGCAAAAGGCGACGAGCGCCAGGCGCTCGTCGCTTGACTAGGACGGGATCAGAACTTGGCTGTGAGCGCCACGCCCCAGGTGCGGGGCGTATTGACGGCCGCGACGGGAAGGCCGCCCAGGGAAAAGATCTGAGAGGCGCGTCTCTTGTCGAAGACGTTGGCGCCGAACAGGGCTCCCTCGTAGCGCCCGTCAGCCGTGGCGAGCGTCAGTCTGACCCCGGACTCGCTCCAGCCGGGAGCTTGGAACGTCGCCGCTTCCTGGTGGGTTTCCAGGAAGTAGGCGCGGCTTTGGAAGCGGTAATTCGCTTCGGCGGTCATCTTCAGGTCGTTCGATAGATCCCAGCCGTAGGCGACATTGGCGGCAGCGGTCCAACGCGGCGCGCGGGTCAGATGGTTTCCGTCGATGTCCTCCACCGGCGAGGGCGCAGAAACCCCGAACTGGGTCGTCGGCGCGACTGTCGTCAGCAGGGTGTGACCGCGGTAGCGCGCGTCAAGCCAAGCGACGTTACCGCTGACGCGCAGTCCGCGCAGAGGCAGGATCATGCCTTCGATTTCCGCGCCCTTGAGGCGGGCGCCCCCGGCGTTGGCAATGGCCACGCCGCCCGTGACCAGTGGCACGCGGACCTGCAGGTCTGTGTAGTCGTACTGGAAGATCGAGGAATTCAACCGCCAACGGCGGCCGGGATCCTCAAGCTTCAGACCGCTTTCGTAAGATACAATCTTTTCCGGATCAAAAGCGTCCTGCACGTCGAACGCATTGAATCCGCCGCTTTTGAAGGCGCGCGAGACGCTGACATAAGCCATGGCGTCGTCGGTTGGACGCCAAGTGAGGACCGCGCGCGGTGAAAAGTCCTTCCAACTGGCCTCATGGGCGGTGTTGGCGTTCAGCACCACGGTGCCGGCCGGAATGGTCGGCAGGGCCTTGATGGTCGATCGCACAATCTTGGAACGGAAATCCTTCTTTTCGTACCCGTAGCGTCCGCCCACCGTGACAGACCATTGCGGAGTGAAGGCGTAGGTGGCGTCGGCGAACGCGGCGTAGGCGTCGGTCGTCTGATGGGAATCGTAGGTGGTATTGATGCCCGCGCCGGCCACAAACAGGTTGGCGGCAATCGAGAACGGACCCATCGCGTTGCGTTCGGTCATCGCGAACAGTCCGACGACCCATTTCAGCTTGCCGTCCGTGTTCGACGAAAGGCGCAATTCCTGCGACAGGCTGCTGTCCTTCAGGCGCCCGCCATTTTTCACCAGGTCCAGGGCGCTTGCGTCTGAGTCCTGGGTGCCATTCGTCGTCCAGTCACGATAGCCGGTGATCGAATCGAGGGTCACTGCGCCAAGGCCCCAGTGGGCGGTGAAGGTGGCGGCGTTGGATGTCACGTCCGTGCGTGTCGGTACGTCAGCGGCGAAAACGCGATTATTGAGATCTTGCTTGAAGCCCGCTCGCACGACGAAAGGCGATACCGTGTTGGGCGGCGCGGGATTGACCAGATCCGACAGGTCGCTCAGCGGCAGAAGACCTACGGTGAGAGAATTGTCGAGCCGCTCAAGAATGAGATTGGTCGTCAGATCGTCAGTGACGTCGATCGTGGTGATGACCCGTGCGGCGAAGTCTCGCGAATGAGGCAGGTGCTGGCCATTGACGATATTGCGACCCCAACCATCTTCACGTGAATACCCCAGGGCCGCACGCATGGCGACCTTGTCCGAAACCGCCCCGCTTAGGGCGGCTGAAGCCCGGTATTCGCCAAACGACGCAGCGCTGGCCTTGAGGTAGCCGCTCAGATCGCGGGTTGGCCTCGCAGAGCGGATGAGAAGCGCGCCGGCAGTGGCGTTGCGGCCATAGAGGGTGCCTTGCGGGCCGCGCAGAACCTGAATGGAATCGACGTCCAGGATCTGGGACGTCGAAAAGCGCAGACGGCCGATATAGACATCGTCGATGTATACCGAAACCGGCTCGTCAGCGAAGCCGTTGGCGCCGCCGTTCGCGCCGCCGACGCCGCGGATGGAAAGTGGCGCGGCGCCATAATTTGCTGTGTTGGTGGTCACGAAGCCTGGCACCGAGGCGCTCAGGTCCTGCAAGGACCGCACATAGGCGCTTTCCAGCGCTTGAGCAGTCAGTGCGGACACCGCCACGGGAACATCCTGGAGATTTTCGGAGCGCTTCTGCGCGGTCACGACGATTTCTTCCAGGATCGGGTCATCGGCTTTTTCCTGTCCATAAGCCTGGCTGGCCAGACCCAGGCCGAGCGCCGCCGACAGGGCGCCATAGGACACCAAATTCAACCCGCGGGTAACACGCATGAAACTCCCCTTCCCTCGTGAGACCCCTTTGCGGCGCCCCTTTTGAATATTGGTAATTCCATTCTGTTTTTTGTCAACTTTGGTCGCAGTGTTCCAAATCGTCGCAGCCAAAACCCAAGGCAGATATGCGCTTTCTCGCAGTGGACAGGGCCGCTAGAAACGATAATACGATTCTCATAGCTGGTTTCGGAGGACGTCTTGAAGCTCGTCACATATCAGGGTGAAGCGGGGCCTCGCTTGGGGGCGCTCGTCCCGAACGGCCACATTCTCGATCTTCGCAAGGCGGCGGACCTACGGGGCCTGCCCGGCGAGGCGGTGCGGAGCATGCAGGGTCTAATCGAAGCGGGTGCGGCGGGATTGGACCAGGCGCAAGCCCTGCTCGCAGACGCTGAAGCCACCCCGGAAGCCTTGTCGGCTGCAAGCTCGGCCAAGCTCCTGGCCCCCTTGCCTCGGCCGGAACAGATCCGCGACTGTCTCTCCTTCGAAGCGCACCTACGCAACTCGATGGACAGTACGCTCGAGTTTCTGGCTGCCCAAAGCGGTGACGTTGACGCCGCGCGCCAGCGCCTGCGCGCCAGTGGCCGCTTCGACATTCCCAAGGTCTGGTATGAAATTCCCCTATACTACAAGGCCAACCGGTTTGCTGTGTCTGGCCCCGATCAGGACGTGCTCTGGCCGGCCTATTCGGAACGGCTCGACTACGAGTTGGAACTTGCCGCGGTGATCGGCGCGCCCGGGCGTGATATCGCCCGGTCCAGGGCTCACGATCACATTTTCGGCTACACGATCTTCAACGATTTCAGCGCGCGCGACGCCCAGTTGCGCGAAACCGCCGGCGGCCTCGGCCCCGCCAAGGGCAAGGATTTCGATACGGCCAACGCCTTTGGGCCCTGTATTGTAACCGCCGACGAGGTGACCGATCCCTATGCCTTGAGCATGGTGGCGAGGGTGAACGGCGAAGAGCGCTGCCGCGGGTCGTCCAGCGCCATGCATCACCGGTTCGATGCGATCCTGGCGCACATCTCACAATCCGAAACCCTGCATCCCGGCGAGATCATCTGTTCAGGCACGGTCGGCGGCGGGAGTGGCCTGGAGATCAATCGTTATCTAAACCCCGGTGACGTGGTCGAATTGGAAATCGAGCAGATCGGCGTGTTGCGCAACCGTGTGGTGAGGCCGTCCTAGGCGGGGGTGATGAAGCGCGCGAAAAGCCGCGCCAGGGCGCGGGCCAGGGTTTCGGCGTCCGAGACCAAGGGCGTTGGCCGCTCCGGATAAAGCCACTCCTGCTGCATTGTCGCCACGCACGCCCTTGACGCAAAGGCTATGTCCGAGCGCAACACCGATCGTCCCGTAGGCTCGACCAACTTGGTGACAGCCACGAACAGAACGTCTGCCAATCTCGTGCTGAAATCGCCGATTTCGCGCATGACCTGCAGGTCGCGCGTACTTTCGGACGTCACGGCGTGCATGACACCCCGCGACGCCAGGGCCGGCCGGGTTATCACGACGAGGACGGCGTAGGCCATGTCTTCGAGCGATTGACCCTCCGCCACGGCCGTCGCTGCGGCAGCGCGGATTTCAGCCTCTAGGTCGGTCAGATAGCGCTTCTGGATAGCGTACAACACGGCGGTCTTGGAGGTGAACCGCGAGTAGAACGCTCCCGTCGAGAGCTTGGCCTTTGCGCATATATCGGTGACGGTTATGTCATCGAAGCTCTTTTCAGCCATCAATACGCTGGCCGCATCGATGATGCGGATCTGCGACTGGCGGCTGCGGTCTTGCCTGGGCGCGTTGATCTGATGAGGGTCGGTCATGAGGTCCAATAAGGTGCGACGGTGTCGTTGGCGAGAGTGTCTCAGTCGCCATGCCGACACCAGCCTGGCGACTTAGCCGATGAGGTGATGGGCGTCCTGGGCCGCTCGGTCGGTGATGAAATCCAGCACCGCGCGGACAGCGGGCGCGTCGCGAAGATCAGGATGCACCAGAAGCCACATCTCCGAACTTGTTTTCAGGCGCTGCGGCGCGATGCGGCTCAGATCCGGATCGCTGTCGCCGATGATGCACGCCAGGGGCCCGATGCCCAGACCCTGCTTGATCGCCGCCAGCGCGCCAGCCCCCGATGAATAGCGAAGGCTGGGCGTTCGCCCGCCCGTCACCCGGTCAGCCCATCGCGCCAGTTCAGCTTCTGGGCCCTCAGTGGTAAAGCCAACAAGGTGGTGGGCCGCCCAGTCGGCGCGCGATAACGGCGTGCCGTGTTGCAGGGTGTAGCTCTTGGAGGCGTAGAAGGCCGCGCCAAGCTGGGCGATCCTCCGGCCGACGAGGTTTTCACCGCCCGGCCCAAACAGCCGTACTAAAATGTCGGCTTGCCGATTTCGGACGCTGGCTGGCCAGTTTCGTGTGCCAAATTCCAGCTGCAGCCGCGGGTGGGCGGCGCGAAAGGCGCGCAGATGGGGCGTAAGCCAAGCGCTGACCAAGCTCTCGCCGATTGACAGGCGGACCGTGCCGCGGGTGTCACCGCGGTCCACCGCCAGGGCTTGTTCGGCGTGATCGGCAACCTGCGCCATAGCCGCGATATGACAGCGAAAGCGTTCGCCGATTTCCGTGGTGACATAGCCGTCTCCGCTCTTGGCCAATAGACGGGCCTCCAGCAGAGCTTCCAGCTCGGCGATCCGGCGACTGATCGTCGGGTGTGTCAGCTTGAGCGCGCGCGCCGCAGCCGAATAGCTTCCAGCGTCGCAGACGGCCAGAAAGATTCGGTACAGGCTCCATCGCCCGGCGTCGGCGCTCATTGCTCTGCCCCGTTCACGGATGAACAGTCGGGGGTGCGCAAACGCCTCAAGCCAGCCGCCGCCGCCGGGGCAATGATGGCGCTCCCATTACACGGAGCGCTTGGATCTTGGCCCTTCCAGACATTTTCAACGGTCGGCTCGAGCTTCCCCTTATGGGGTCGCCAATGTTCATCGCCTCTGGGCCGGAACTGGTCATCGCCCAGTGCAAGGCTGGCGTCGTCGGATCTTTTCCGGCGTTGAACGCCCGGCCCCAAGCCTCGCTCGGCGACTGGCTCCTTCGTATCAAGGACGAATTGGGCGCGGCGCAAGAAGCCGACCCCAGCGCCAGAATCGCGCCCTTTGCGGTCAACCAGATCTGTCATCCGTCCAATGATCGGCTGTGGAAGGACATGGAGGTCTGCGTCGAGCATAAGGCGCCGATCATCATCACGTCGCTGCAGGTTCCCAAGGCGCTTGTCGAGGAGGCCCATTCGTACGGCGGCCTGGTGTTCCACGACGTCGTCAACGTGCGCCATGCGCTTAAGGCCGCAGAACACGGCGTCGATGGACTGATCCTGGTTTGCGCCGGGGCCGGTGGGCATGCCGGGACCCTTTCGCCTTTCGCGCTGACGCGGGAGATCAAAGCCTGGTTCAAAGGACCCGTGTTGATCTCTGGTGCGATCGCTGACGGCTGGGGCGTTGCGGCGACCTTGGCTATGGGGGCGGACATGGCCTATGTCGGCACGCGGTTTATCGCCACGCGCGAAGCCAATGCTGATCCCGCCTACAAGCAGATGCTGGTCGACCATGCGGCGTCCGACATCATTTACAGCAGCCTGTTTACCGGTATTCACGGCAATTACCTCAAGCCGTCGATCATCGCCGCGGGCCTTGATCCGGACAATCTGGCCACCTCTGACAAGTCCAAGACCGATTTCGGTTCTGCCGGAGGCTCGCGACACAAGGTCTGGCGTGACATCTGGGGCGCGGGCCAAGGCATTGGACAGATTCAGGACGCCCCGTCCGTGGCCGAGCTTATTGCCCGGATGAAGGTCGAATTCGACGCAGCCCGTGCAAGCTTCGCAACGGCCGCCACGCCCTACGGCGCCCTCGCTGCGGTCGCTGAGGAACCGCAATGTTCGGCTTGGCCGGTGAACGCCCGCTAGATCCAACAGAGCGCGGCGACCTCTCCCGGCGCCGCCACCACTCGGCGAACTTGGGCCCCGCGCTTGCGGGGCCCTCCTTTTTTCAACCGTCGACGTGCCGTGCCAGGTCATCAGATCAGACGGCCCGCATCGGCCCAATAGGGCTCCCGCAGAGCGGCCTTGCGCAGCTTGCCGGCCTCGTCTCTGGGCAGTGAATGGCGGATCTCGATCGCCTTGGGAATCTTGTAGCGGGCCAGTCGCGTCTCCAGCCCGCTGCGAAGACGCGCAGGAGAGGTTTGGGCGTTGTCGCTGAGGCGCACCAAGGCGTGCGGCGCCTCGCCAAACTCCGCGTCCGGAATGCCAAAGACCGCGCAGTCGGCCACGCCCGGCTGTTCAAGCAGGGCGCTTTCGATTTCCGCGCAGTAGATATTGACCCCACCCGAAATGATCATGTCGCGCTTGCGATCAACGAGATAGACGAACCCCGCCGCATCCTGGCGGCCAAGATCTCCCAGGCTGACCAGCCCTTCGCATTCCATCTCCCCGCGCTTGTCAGGAGCGTTGTGGTAGGTGAATTGGGAGAAATAGGGCGTACGCACGTAAAGTTCGCCGACCTGGCCAGTGGCGACGGGCTCGCCGTCCGGGGAGAGAATGCGCAGTTGGACGCCGTCCAGGACCTTGCCCACCGAACCCGGCGCGGTCAGCGCATCGGCCGAGTCGCAGAAGCTGACGGGCCCAAGTTCGGTGCCGCCGTAATATTCGTGAATCACCGGCCCCCACCACTCGATCATCCGCGCCTTGATCTGCGGCGCACAAGGCCCGCCAGCGTGGGTGACGAACTTCAGCGACGAAAGATCATATCTGCGGCGTTGTTCGTCCGGCAGCGCCAGGAGCCGAACGAACATGGCCGGGGCCATATAGGCGTGCGTGATGGCATGGCGTTCGATATCGGCTAGGAAGCGCTCGGGATCGAAGCGCTCATGCAGCACCAGCCGCGCTTCTGTTTGCTGGGCGGCGAACACGCCAAACTGGTTTGGTGCGGCATGATAGAGTGGTGCGGCGAGCAGGCCGCGCATTCCGGGACGAAGATCGTAAATACGGTTGCGCGCCGCTACGACCCAGGCGCCCTCCTCGGGGGTTGGGGCGCCACGGACGACCCCCTTCGGCTTGCCCGTGGTGCCAGAGGTGTAGATGATACTATCTGGGGCCGCACAGGGCGGAGGCGGTGGCGGGCCGGCCGCCAAGAACGCCTCGTAGTCGCGCCAGGGGGCCTGTGCAACTTGGGGCGGGCCGCCGACGACTTCGATCACCAGGCAATGGGCCGGCAAGGCTGCGGCGGCGCCCGCCAGCAGGTCGGACTGACCCACGATGATAGAGGCGCCACAATCGACCAGAACGTGACGCACCTCCTCGACCGTCCAATGCCAGTTGAGCGGCGTCACATAAGCGCCCAGGCGCTGGGCGGCCAGGGTCGTCTCCAGGAAAGCAGCGCCGTTTCGCAACAGAATGGCCACCGAACTGCCTGGTCCGACGCCCTGCTGATGAAACGCGCCCGCCAGGCTTTCAATCCGTTCAGCCAGCACGTCGCCGGCGATCTCATGATCGTTGCAAACAAGGGTCGCTAAACTCATCGTCGATCCTCCCTATTTTCTTGTTTTTGATGTCACGCTGGCGTCCCGCCCCGGCCATCGGTCACCCTCCCGCGGGGCAGACTCTCCAGGCTTCGTGCGAGCACGCGCGCGTCGTCGCGCGCTTGACTTGATCCGGGCGCCAGGGACCGACCAGCAAGGTCTTGCCTATGAAATCAGGGTCGGCCAGCCGTCCCTCGAAGTGCGTCAATCGCCCCGGTTTGAACGCCCGACCGCGCCGGAATGCTTGGCCGCCAAAACCGCCGCAGGCGCGCTCGGCGGCCTGCGGGCCAAGGCCCGTCGCTTTGCGGTGATCAAGCCGCATTTAAGGATCGGGATAGGCGGGGCGACAGGATGAGCATGGCGGAGAGCCTCCTCCGCCATGCTAGCCAGACGCTCCGCTCAAAACAAGAACGATATTATGCTTCTTGTTTTGGGCTGGATCTTGCCTTTATCGACCGGTTTGCGCGGGTTTGGTCGACGATCGCTAGGATCAGGCCAGATGGATTGATGGGCTTGGGTTGGACGGCGTCAAAACCCGCAATCAGGAGCCGCTCGACCTCCGCGCTCATCACGTCCGCAGTCAGGGCGATGACCCGACTGTGAGCGAGCGCCGGCGTCCGCCGAATGGTTTGCAGCGCGGTCACTCCGTCCATAACCGGCATGTGGATATCCATCAACACCACGTCGAAGCTGCCCGCCCGCATCGCCTCGAGCGCCGCTTGTCCGTCGTCACAGGTCTCAACGGTGGCCTCCGCGCCTTGCAGCACAGCGCGCGCCACCGCTTGATTGATCTTGTTGTCGTCGACGACGAGGATGCGCAAACCCTCAAGACCCTCAGCCTCCTGAAGCGCAACCGGCTCGCCGTGCTCGTGCGCCTCGGCGAGCGGCAAGAGCACTGTGAAAGTCGACCCCTCGCCGACGACGCTGGCGACGGTGATGGTTCCGCCCATCATATCGACCAGCTGGCGGCAGATCGAAAGCCCAAGGCCGGTGCCGCCAAAGCGACGCGCGATCGTAATGTCGGTCTGCGAAAAGGCCTGGAACAGGCGCCCTTGCTGCTCATGCGTCATGCCCACGCCGGTGTCTGACACCGCGAGCACCACCCCGGCAAGATCCTGGGCTACTGAAAGCCGCACCGTGCCGCCGCCGGTGAATTTCACGGCGTTGGAGATCAGGTTGAGCATCACCTGGCGGATGCGCGTCGGGTCGCCGTGGAACCATCGCGCCACCGTCTCCGGATAGTCGACGATCAGATCGACATCCTTGGCCTTGGCCGTCTCGCGCCATAGGTCGCAGACCCTTGCGGCGGCGTCTTGCAGGTCAAACGGTTGCAGTTCCAGCTCCAGCTTGCCCGCTTCGATCTTCGAGATGTCGAGGATGTCGTTGAGAAGGGTCATCAGTCCCTCCCCCGATCGCATGAGCATGCCGACCTGGAGCTTCTGTTCGGCCGTTAGCGAGCTTTGGCTCAGGACGTGAGCCATACCCAAGACGCCGGTCATCGGTGTTCGGATCTCGTGGCTCATCATCGCCAGAAATTCCGACTTGGCTTGGTTTGCCGCAACAGCCGCCGCCGTTTGCCGCTGCAGCGCAAACTGGGTCTCCACCAGCGCCCGGGCCAGTTTGACGTTGTCAAACGCCACCTTGGCCAGGTAGCCGATCATCGTGGCCACGCCAAAACAGATGGTCGTTAAGGTCAGGCCGCCAAAGCCGCCCAACAGCGTGGGCAGGACCAGCAAGGCCAATGCGGCCGGGGCGCTGAACACTAGCGCCCCGATCCAGGAGCGCAGGACAAAGACCTGAGCCAGCACCATCTGGGTGGCCAACAGGCACACAGCCATGATCCGCAATCCCGGATCCCCGGTTTGCCAATAAAGGGTCGCGCCCCAGCACCACACCGCACCGGACCCGAAAACCGACGCCAGCTGGTGAACGCGGTCGAGCTTGCTGCGTACGCCGCGATGGACGCTGTAAGACATCCAGAAATCAGTGGCGGCCGCCACCGCGAACCACCATAGACCCATCTGGACGCCGGCATTGAGGCCCAACAGCACGGCCGTAACGATCTTGACCGCCTGGCGCACCAGTATCGGCTGCCAGCCGACGAGCTTGGCGGGCCTAGGGCCCGGGCCAGGCTGGTCAACGTAGGTTTCCGGCGTCATTGATGAGGCTCCTTTACGCATCACTCAAACCCGGCGCGGCTTAATCGGCCATTGCCCGGCGTTGCGACGGGATGTCGCAACGCCCGCAAAGGCCAGGCGCTCGGCGTGAGACTGGGCCCCCGCCGGTCGTGCAATGCTGTGGGACCAGGCAAACTTCCATTCTGATCAAGCCTCTAGAACGATCAACGCCGCCGCGTTCATCACTGATGCTGAACAGCGAGCTAGTCTGAACAACCCGGCTCAGGTCGGGCGCCTATTGATCCGATACCCCTCTGATATTTCTCATATTCTGCAATCGGCGCCCGACCGCGACGGCGCTCTGCTCGCCGGCGCGGCCCATTGATCGACGCCCGGGCCAGGCCCTAGCTGGATTTATGAGCCTTGTTCAGAAAAGCGCCGCCGCGCGAAAAGCCACGACCCTGGAGGGTGCGCGTCGCCGCGGTCGCCCGCCCAAAGCCGATCGCGCGAGCCTTGTCCTGGCGGCTCGGCGGGTGCTTGCCCAGACGGGCGCGGGCGCCTCCATGAGCGACATTGCCGGGCAGGCCGGCGTGGCCGAAGGCACGCTCTATCTACATTTCCGCAACAAGGGCGCCTTGCTTGCAGCGGTGATTGGCCAGTTCTACGAGGATCTGTTCCCCCAGATGTCGGCGATCGTCGACGCCAACAGCCCTTCGGCCGAGCGGCTCAAGGGGCTGATCGCCCGCCACTTGAAGATTTACGAGGACGATCCAGGTCTTGCGCGCCTGCTTCTGACCCAGATCCGCACGGCGTCCGACTACGCCGCCAGCGCGCTGTATCGATTGAACGCAAGACATGCAGGCCTGTTCGCGGCGGTCATCGCCGACGGGGTGCGCCGGCGGGAATTTCGCGCAGACCTCAACATCCGCCTGGCGCGCGACGTGCTGCTTGGGGCGGTGGACTACCATACTTGGCTTGCTGCGGTGACGGATCGCCCCATCAACGCTCTCCAGGACGCCGAGGCGATCGGGTCCATGTGCCTGGCGGGTCTGGCGCCGCCGGTCGGAGCGGACCAATGAGCTATCTGGAGGTTCGTACGCTGATGCTTGCGACGGCCGAGGCGTCAGGCAAGGCGCGCGGCCAATTCGAAGCCCGAGGACAGCTAGCGCCCCGCCAAAGGGTGTCGCTTTTGCTCGACAGGGGCGCGCCGTTTCTTGAGCTTATGGCCCTGGCCGGCTTCAACGGCGTCAACCCGGCGACCGCCGGCGCCAACCAGATCGTCGGCATCGGCTTCATTCATGGATCGGCCGTCATGGTGGCGGCCTCCGACGCGGGCATCAATGCCGGAGCTCTGAGCGCCGCCGGGCGCGAAAAGATCGTTCGCGCGCAGGACATCGCGCTCGAGAACAAACTTCCCTTCGTGCAGCTTGTGGAAAGCGCCGGCGCCAACCTCCTCGATTATCGCGTCGAGGACTTTGTTCTTGGCGGAACCCTTTTTCGAAACTTGGCGCGTCTGTCAGCCGCCGGTTTGCCGGTGGTTACGATCGTTCACGGCGTCTCAACGGCGGGTGGCGCCTATATGCCGGGCCTGTCGGACCACGTCATCATGGTGCGCGACCGCGCGCGGGCCTATCTGGCCGGCCCGCCCCTGCTGAAGGCGGCGACAGGGGAGATCGCCGACGACGAAGCGTTGGGTGGGGCGACCATGCATGCCAGCGTGTCAGGTCTAGCCGAGCATGTGGCCGAGGATGACGCCGAGGCGCTCGCCATGGCGCGGCGAATAGTCGAGACCCTCGGCTGGGATGATCAAGGCCTCCCCCCTCTACGCGATTATGTCGAGCCGCGTCTGGATCCGGCGGGTCTGGCCACGATCATGCCCGAAGACTTTCGCAAGGCTATCGACATGCGCCGCGTGGTCGAACGGCTGGTCGACGGATCCGAATGGCTCGATTTCAAGCCCGACTTCGGTCCAGCCACACTTTGCCTTACTGCCCGACTGGCGGGACAGGCCATCGGGATCATCACCAACAACGGCCCGCTCGACGAAGACGGCGCCGCCAAGACGGCGCAATTTATCCAGCTGAGCTGCCAGGTGGCCCGGCCGATTGTCTACCTGCACAATATCACCGGCTTTGCGGTGGGCGTCGCTCACGAACAAGGCGGCGTGATCAAGCATGGCGCCAAACTGATCCAGGCTGTGGCCAACGCGTCGGTGACGCAGATCACCATCCACTGCGGGGCCAGCTTCGGTGCAGGCAATTTCGCCATGTGCGGCCGCGGGCTCAGCCCGCGGTTTGCGTTCAGCTGGCCGCAGGCCCGCACAGCGGTGATGGGCGGCGCCCAGGCGGCGATGACGATGAGGACGGTCGCGCAGGCCCGCGCCGCCCGGCGCGGCGAGTCCCTGGACCTGGACGCCCAGGCCGTGCGCGACCAGGAGCTCGCCGCGCTCTTTGACGGCCAGGCGCCGGCCTTGGTGACCTCCAGCCGGCTACTCGACGACGGGATCATCGACCCGGCGGACACCCGCAAGATTTTGGCCCTGACCCTGGAAATTTCGCGCCGGGCCGAGCGCCGCCGGCTCAGTCCCGTTCAATTTGGTGTGGCGAGGATGTGATGATGTACGAACCGGCTTCTCCCGCCTTTGCGCTTACTGACGAGATTGAAGCGCTCCGGAAAACCGTGAGAGCGTTCGCCCAAGCGCGCATTGCGCCCCAAGCCGACGCCATAGACCGTACAGACACCTTTCCCCGCGCCCTCTGGCGCGAAATGGGCGCGCTCGGCCTTCACGGCGTCACAGTCGATGAGGCCGACGGCGGTGCGCAGATGGGGTATCTGGCCCACGCGGTCGCCGCCGAGGAAATCGCGCGCGCTTCGGCCTCCGTTGGCCTTAGCTATCTGGCGCACTCCAACCTTTGCATTAATCAGCTGGCCCGAAATGGCGACGCTGACCAGCGGCGACGATATCTGCCCGATCTGTTGTCGGGGGACATGGTCGGAGCGCTGGCCATGTCGGAGGCCCAGGCCGGATCCGATGTGATGGGGATGGGATTGCGCGCCCGCCCCGTCGAGGGTGGCTGGCGGCTGACCGGCGGCAAGATGTGGATCACCAATGGGCCCGTTGCCGACCTAGTCATTGTTTACGCCAGGAGCGAAGACGCGGACGCGCCTAAGCAGCTCACCGCCTTTCTGGTCGAGCACGGCTATGAAGGTTTTTCGGTGAGCCGGTCGCTGGACAAGCTCGGGCACCGAGGATCTCCGACGGGCGAATTGGTATTCGAAGATTGCTTCGTGCCGAGCCGGAACGTCCTTGGCGGCGTCGGCGGCGGTTCTCGCGTCCTGATGTCGGGGCTCGATTATGAACGGGTCATCGCCTCGGCCCTGCCGATCGGCTTGATGCTCGCCTGTATGGATCTGGTCGTCCCCTACCTGCACGAGCGCCGCCAGTTCAACCAACCGATCGGATCGTTTCAGCTCATGCAGGGCAAGCTCGCCGACATGTACACCCGACTTTCGGCCTCACGCGCACTGGTCTACGCGGTGGCGGGGGCCTGCGACCGCGTTGGCCATGGCGCGCGGACATTGCGCAAGGATTGCGCGGCCGCCCTCCTGCTGACCGGCGAAAACGTCAACTGGATGGCGAACCAGGCGGTTCAATGCCTGGGCGGGGCCGGCTACGTAAACGATCTGCCCGCCGGCCGTCTGATGCGCGATGCAAAGCTCTACGAGATCGGGGGCGGCACCTCCGAAATCCGTCGCTGGCTAATCGGACGCGAGATTTTTGAGGCGACCGCATGAGCGCCCCCCACGTCCTTGAAGATCGCCAGGGCGGCTGGGTGCGGCTGACCCTGAACGACCCGGAAAATCGCAACGCATTGAGCCGGCCGATGGTGCTGGCCCTGGACGCTGCGCTGGCGCGCCTTGAAGGCGACAACCAGGTGCGCGCGATTGTGCTGCAGGGCGCTGGCGGGGTCTTCTGCGCGGGCGGCGATGTGCGCGAAATGCTCAGCGCCAGCAGCCTCCCGCTCCAGGAGGCCGCGCGGCAGAACCGGCGTTTCGGCGCGTTACTTGAACGGTTCGCCGCCCTCCCAGTCCCGCTCATCGCGCTCGTCCAGGGCCCGGCGATGGGCGGCGGTTGCGGACTGGCCTGCGTCGCTGACTTGGTGCTGGCCGACGCGAGCGCGTCCTTCGCGCTCAGCGAACCGCGACTTGGTCTCATTCCCGCGCAAATCGCGCCGTTCGTCGTTGCCCGCTTGGGGTGGGCGCGGGCCAAGACCTTGGCGCTCAGTGGATTGCGCTTCACGCTCGCTGAAGCGACGGCGCTGGGGCTTGTGGATTTCGCAGAACGCGACGATGCGGCATTGCAGGCCAGGCTCGAAGAAATTCGCTGCGCGCTTCACCGCTGCGCCCCGGGCGCGATGGCCACGACCAAGCACTTGCTGGGCGCCTGCCGCCGAGGCGGGCTGGGGCTGACGCTAGATACGGCCAGCGTCCACTTCGCCCAAGCCCTAGGCGGCCCCGAAGGATGCGAGGGCCTGAGCGCGTTTCTCGAGCGCCGTGCGCCAAGCTGGGCCCTGTGATGCGTACCTTGCTGATCGCCAACCGTGGCGAAATCGCTGTCCGGATCGCCGCCAGCGCGCGCCGCCTTGGGCTCAAGGTGGTCGCCATCTATTCGGATGTCGACGTCGACGCACCCCATGTGCGAACCGCCGACGCCGCGATCCGGGTGGGCGAAGCGGCCCCTGGCCTGTCCTATCTCAATATTGAGGCGATCCTGGAGGCGGCTCGCCTTGGCAACGCAGATGCGATCCATCCAGGTTATGGCTTCCTGGCCGAAAACGCGGACTTCGCCGATGCCGTCGCCGCCGCCGGCCTGACTTTCATCGGCCCTGCCGGCGCAGCGATGCGCGCGCTGGCGTCCAAGTCGGCGGCCAAGGCCGCAGCGCAGGCTGTCGGGCTACCAGTTCTGCCGGGTTATTCGGGCGATACTGGAAATGACGATGATTTGGCCCGGGCCGCGATCCAGGTCGGCTTCCCCTTGATGATCAAGGCCGCGGCGGGAGGCGGCGGCCGCGGCATGCGTGTTGTCGAGGATGGTGATGATCTTGGTCTGGCGATAAGGGCAGCGCGGGCCGAGGCCCTGGGAGCCTTCGGCTCCGATGAGCTCTTGCTTGAGCGGGCCGTGCGCGGCGCACGCCATGTCGAGGTGCAGGTTTTTTGCGACGGTGCGGGGCGGGCCGTATTTCTTGGCGACCGCGACTGTTCGGTCCAGCGACGCCATCAGAAAGTCATCGAAGAAGCCCCCGCCCCAAATCTGCCGCAGGCCCAACGCCTGAGGATGGGGCGGCTGTCCTGCGCCCTCGCTGCCTCTGTGGGCTATATTGGCGCTGGGACGGTTGAGTTCTTAGTCGAACCCAACGGCGAGTTCTGGTTCTTGGAAATGAACACCCGCCTGCAGGTCGAACACGGCGTCACCGAAGCCATCTTCGGCGTGGATCTGGTCGAGTGGCAGTTACGAGTCGCGCGCGGCGAGCCGCTGCCGCTGACCCAAGACCAGCTGCGCGCCAGCGGCCATGCCATGGAGGTGCGGCTGTGTGCCGAGGATCCTGAAGCTGGATTTTTGCCGCAGGCCGGTCGGGTCCAGGCCTTGGTCTGGCCGCAGAACGCGCGTGTGGACCATGCGCTGGAGCCTGGTCTGGAGGTGTCACCCTACTATGACTCAATGCTGGCCAAGATCATCACCTGGGGTCCCGATCGCGAGGAGGCGTTGGGCCGCCTGGACGCGGCCCTGGCTTCCACACGCCTGCTTGGCCTGGCCACGAACCGCGCGTTCTTGCGGTCATGCCTGGACGATCCGGCCTTTCGGGGTGCGCGGATCGACACCCAGTTTCTGCAAGCGCGCAACCTGGGTCCGTCGGCCGGAGAGATCGACCAAGCGTGGAGTTTGGCGGCCATCGCCATCGTTTTGGCCGAAAGCAAAGCCACCCCGGCGCTCTTGCAGGGTTGGAGCAACGCGCCATGGCGGCGCCCGGGCGTCAGGCTGAGCCACGGCGAGCGCGAGGCCTGGCTGGAGTTGCGCCAGGACGGCCCCCAGTGGCAGGTGCGGCTGGGCGACCATGTCCGGCGCTTTAAGCTCGACGTCTTTTCCAGCCAGGATCTGGTGGGGCTTCTAGACGGAGAGCGGGTTGCGGCGAGGTTTCGGCGTGACGGCGATCTAATCGAGATCGAGACCGGTCGCGTGCGCAGGATCCTTCGCGACGACACCCGCACAGGACGGCCGCGGGCTGAGGACCTGCGCGCCCAAATCGTTACCGCCCCTATGGCCGGTCGAGTTTCTCAAGTGCTCGTAGCACTTGGCCAAACCGTGACGCGCGGCCAGCCAATCTTGCTTCTGGAGGCGATGAAAATGGAACATCGCCTTGAGTCCCGGCTGGATGGCGTGGTCACGGCCCTCGAAGTCGCCGAGGGCGAGCAGGTGGCCCACAGCGCGCGACTGGCGCAAATCGAGGCGGCAGATGGCTAGAGAAACCTTGCGCGTTGGCGCCGGCCTGGGCTTCTACGGCGACCGCTGGTCGCCGATCCGAGCCACAATTGAAAGCGGCGCGGTTCAGTACATCGGATCGGATCATCTTGCCGAACTTACCCTTGCGATCATGGCCAAGGACAAGGCTCGCGATCCCAAGGGCGGCTATGCGCGGGACGTGGCGCCCATGCTCGGGGCGCTCTGGCCCGCAATGGCCGAACGCGGCGTCAAGTTCATCGCCAACGCCGGTGGGCTCAACCCGCAGGGGGCGGTCGAGGCGATTGCTGCGGCCTTGGCCAAGGTCGGCGCGAAAGCCAGGATCGCCATGGTCACAGGCGAAGGCCTCCTGGATCGCCTTGACGATCAGACCATCCTGCGGGCGCTGGCCCCGTTAGAGCCGCAAGCGCCACTCGCCTCGGTGCAAGATCGTCTGGTTTTCGCCAATGCCTATCTAGGCGCCGCGCCGATCGTTTCGGCGCTCCAGCAGGGCGCCGACATTGTCATCACCGGGCGGGTCGCTGACGCGGCCCTATTTTTGGCCCCGATCATCCATGAGTTTGGGTGGCGATGGGACGACTGGGACCGCCTGGCCGCCGGCGCCCTGCTCGGCCATTTGCTTGAATGTTCCGGTCAGGCCAGCGGCGGCAATCTGGGCGGCCGCCAATGGCGTCAGGTCCCCGACTTTGCCAAGCTTGGCTTTCCGATCGGCGATATCCGCCCTGATGGCCAGGCGATCCTGACCAAGGCGCCGGGTACGGGCGGGCGCGTGGATTTCGACACGGTGCGCCAGCAAATGCTCTATGAGGTCCATGACCCGTTCAACTATGTGACCCCTGACGTCACCCTCGACCTGGGCCAGGTGCGGCTGCGCGAGCTTGGCGATGACCGGGTGGCCATTGATAGCGCCCGCGGCAGGCCGGCGCCCGATCGGTTGAAGGTCGTAGCCGGCTATCGCGACGGCTGGATGGGGCAGATCCGTTGCGGCTATGCGTGGCCCGACGCGGTGCAAAAGGCTCGCGTCGCCGACGAGGTAATCCGCACCTTAGCCGCGGAGGTCGGACTTGGCGCCGAGGTGCTGCACACCGAATTGCCGGGGATCAATTCCTTGATGGGCCTGGGTATGGACGCCGACCTCGAAGCTCGCCTCAACGAGGTTTACCTGCGAGTCGCGGCGCGCTGCTCGACGCGGTCACAAGCCGACGCTTTCGCGCGCCTCTTTACGTTTCTCGCCCTCTCCGGTCCCCCCGGCATGAGCGGGTTCCATGGAGTCGAACCGGCGCGCGAGCTCCTCGGACAGTGGACCGGCCTGGTAACCCGCCAAGCCGTCGAGTCAAATATTCGCGTTGAATTACTGGAAGCCTGACCATGGATACTGTCCAATTGGTTGATCTCGCGCACGCCCGGTCTGGCGACAAGGGCGATCGGTGTGATCTGTCGCTTCTGGCCAATGATGCGGCAACCTATCGCCATCTCAAGGCTGTCGTGTCCTCCGAGCGAGTGTTCGCACACTTTGCCAGCTTGGGGATTGTCAGTGTCGAACGCTACGAGCTGGACAATCTGTGGGCCCTGAAATTTGTACTAAACGGGGCTTTGCAAGGCGGGGCGGCGCGGTCGTTGCGCTCAGACAATCTGGGCAAGACCCTATCAGCGCGGCTCCTGACCATGGTCGTAGAGCCTCTGCCAGCTGACAAAACGGCGAGTTAAACAGAATGACGCTATTATTCTGTTTTCTCCCCGGTTAACACTGTGGCCCTCGGGATGTCGAGCGGAGGTTGAGTGTGCGGCTGGTTGATCTTTCCATTCCGATCGAAAACGACGTGGCTTCCGATCCCGAACCATTCCGGCCACGGATCAATTACCTCGACCATCAGGAGACTTTTGAGCAGATCGCCCCCTTTTTTCCTGGGTTGCGACAAGACCAGATGCCCGACGGCGAGGCGTGGGCGGTCGAACTGCTGACCCTGTCGACGCACAACGGCACCCATATGGACGCCCCTTGGCACTTCCATTCGACCCAAGACCATGCCTTACCTGGGGGCCCGCGACGGTCCGCGACCATTGATGAAATTCCTCTGGACTGGTGCTTGCGCCCCGGGGTCAAGCTGGATTTCCGCGACAAACCCGACGGCTACGTCGTGACGGCAGCCGATATTCAGGCCGAGTTGCAGCGCATCGGCCACACGCTAGAGCCCTTCGACATTGTGGTGATCAACACCAGGGCCGGGTCGCGTTATGGGCACGACGACTATGTGACGGCCGGCTGCGGCGTCGGGCGCGAAGCGACGCTCTACCTGGCGGCCGCGGGCGTGAAAATCGTCGGCACCGACGCGTGGTCCTGGGACGCGCCCTTCAACTTCACGGCCGAGCGCTGGGCGCAAGATCATGATCCGTCCATCATCTGGGAAGGCCACAAAGCCGGCCGGGAAATAGGATATTTCCAGATCGAGAAGCTTCATGCGCTAGAGACGCTGCCGGCGTTCGGCTTCAAGATCTGCTGTTTTCCCGTCAAGATCAAAGACGCCGGCGCGGCCTGGATCCGCGCCGTGGCCCTGTTCGACTAGACCCGGTTCGGATCGCGTTTGATGGGCCTGTGCTGGGACGACATCCGGGTAGCCTTGGCCGTCGCAAGACGCGGGTCGACCTTGGCCGCCGCGCGGGAACTGGCGATCAGTCAAAGCACAGTAGCGCGCCGGATCGACCATTTGGAAGCAGCCCTTGCCGCACGCCTGTTCGTCCGCAGTCAGGGCGGCTACCGTCTCACCACGGG
The DNA here is from genome assembly GCA_032358265.1 of Vaucheria bursata. Lineage (NCBI taxonomy): Eukaryota > Xanthophyceae > Vaucheriales > Vaucheriaceae > Vaucheria > Vaucheria bursata. The sequence goes on from JAULBW010025288.1 coordinate 57,323, forward strand.
CGGCGCCAAGGCGCTGGGCGCCTTGGAGACCGTCGAAAGCGCGATCGAGGACTTAACAGGCCTGTTTCCCGCGCGGCGGCGTCAGGCGGCTAACCGCCTGAGACTAAGCGCGCCGCCTCTCCTGGCGCGCTACGTCCTGGCGCCGATGCTAGACGACTTGCGCCTTCGACACCCTGATCTCCGATGGGATCTAGTCGTCACCGAAAGTTGCGTCGACATCGCCGGCGGCGAGGCAGACCTGGCCTTTCAAATTGGTCCAGCGCCGACTGACCCCAACCTGATCATTCGTCGCCTGCCCACCGAGGTGAACTGGGCCGTGTTCTGCAGCGAAGCCTATGCGCGAGCCTACGGCGCGCCCGACGGTCCCGAAGTGCTCCAAGGCCACCAACTCTTGGCGCCTGCAAGTCTGATTGAAACCACGCCGACCCTCAGGTGGTTCGCCCATTTCGCCGGCGAGGCGACAGAGCCTGACTGCGCCGAGTTGAGCGACCTCATCGCCCTTGTCGCCGCAGGCGAGGGCGTCTCGGTCCTTCCACGTTTCGTAGACCGTGAGCGCGGCTTGGTGGTTTGTCATCCAGCCCCCCGCGGTGTGTTCGCGGCTCACCTTTGGGTCGTCTATCACGCGGCTCGCAAGCGCGACGCCCACCTGCGCGCCGTCGTCGACGGCGTCGTGGAAAAGCTCGAGATACAAAGAAGTTCGGCAAGGCCGCGTACGGATCGCTATCTCGCGCCGGCCCAGACGCCTCGGTGACGCCTGGACACCATCACCCTATCCCGGGGCGCTGGTCGCTACCCGGCGAGTCCAGGGGCAGAAGGACTTCAGCCAACGGCTGGGCCTCGTACCAGCCTTCATTGAGCTGGTGACAACGCGGGAAAAGCGCGGACATGCCACATCGCGATGCTGTCGAAATCTTGTCGGAGGCCAGGACGCACAGGTCGGGACCTCGCGTGCTGGTCACCCTGTTGACGGGGCTCCTATTTGTTCGTCACGCAGGCCTGATTGGCGTCGTCTGGCTTGGGATGGCGGCTGTCGTCGAAGGCTATATGCGGGTGACTATGGCGCGGTTTTTCAGCCAGGCCGATGCCCGATCGACGCGGCGGGCCAGGTTCGCCGCCCTGCTGGATCTTGGGCTCCTGGCCTCGGGGCTGATGTGGTCATGGATGGCCTACGGATACTGGCAGACGGGCCTGGATGCGCTGCGAGCGTTCTCCATGGCCCTGCTCGGAACACTGCTTGGACTGGCCCAGGGCACCCTTTTTGCATCGCGCCGTTCGATCATCGCCTTCTGCATTGCTCCCGGCATGAGCCTGCTAGGTCTTCCTCTGTTGTTTCTCGGTGACGAGGGCGGCGCCGGTTTTACAGTAGCGGCGGGCATGGCCATGCTCCTGGTCTATGTCGGCAATGACATTCGTCTCAACATCAATACGGCGGCCGCCCAGCGCTACGCCCAACTGGTCCTACTGGCCCGCAAGCAAGACGCCGAGGCGGCCAGCCAGGCCAAGTCCAATTTTCTGGCGATGATGAGCCATGAGTTACGCACCCCGATGAACGGCATACTGGGCATGGCCCAGGCCCTGAAACTTGGGCGCCTGGACGCGCAACAAGCTGACCAAGTGGAGACCCTTACACGCTGCGCCGATCGCCTGACGGCAATGCTCAATGACATTCTTGATCTCTCGAGGATCGGCATGGGGCAGCTCAAGCTGGAGCCTCGATGTGTTGATCTTCGCGAGCTTTTGGCGCGGATCGCGCAGTTTTGGACAGAGCCAGCTCATCAGAAGGGTCTGACACTGGTGTTGCGGACGGCTTTAGACGCGCCCCAATGGGTCATGGCCGACGACAATCGCATTCGCCAGGTCCTCAACAATTTGCTGAGTAACGCTGTAAAATTCACCGAACGCGGCGGCATTGAAATCGACTTGGCCTATCAATCCGGCGCGGTGATCCTGTCAGTTAGCGACAGTGGGGTAGGCATTGCGCCGGAGCGCCTCGATGAGCTTTTGGCGCCGTTTCTATCGGACGGCTTCGAAGCGTCACGGCTTTATGACGGACCCCGCTTTGGCCTGTCCATCGTCGAGCGCCTCGTGCGGTTAATGGGCGGTCGCGTCACGGCCGACAGTGAGCTTGGCGTCGGCTCATGCTTCCGCGTCGTCTTACCCGCCCCCCCCGCCGAGGCGCCATCCGACCCCGCTCTCCCGTCGACCGTCGGGCTGGACGGTCTGACAATCCTGGTCGTTGACGACAACCAGGTCAATTTGACGGTGGCCGCAACCTTGCTTGACGCTTTGGGCGCTGTAACGGCGACAGTCCTGGACGGGCAATCGGCTCTGGACCAACTGCGCGCCCAGCCCTTTGACATCGTGCTGATGGATATTCAGATGCCGGTGATGGACGGGATCGAAGCGGTAAAGCGCATTCGCGACGGCGAGACGGGAAACCCTTCCATCGTGGTGGTCGCGCTGACCGCCGACGCCTTGGCGACCGGCGATGAACGACTGCTAGCTCATGGGTTTGACGCCGTCGCAACCAAACCAGTCGATGCTGGCTCATTGATGCATACACTTCTCACCGCTTATCAAGATCGATCTCGAGGTCCGCACGGCTAGGTGCGTCCCTTGCTTGGGGCCGGCCCACGACGATCGCAGGGTCCCGAGGGAAATCACGACCCCTCAATTCAGCGTCTACGTCGGGCTGACGGTCCGACCGGGTTAGAGGACACCGCCGCCGATGCGCTCGGCGGCGGCGAACAAAAGCGGCAGCGCTCGATCGGCCAATTCGGATGGGGAAACGCGCGAAGCATGGCCCGACACATTGATCGCGGCCGTCACCTGCCCGGCGCGATTGGTCAAGGGCACCGCGATGGACATCAGCCCCAGCTCCAATTCCTGATCGCACAGACACCATCCTTGCTGGCGGGTGCGCCGCAGAATTTGTCGCAAGGCGTCGGGGTCCGTCACGGTGCGATCAGTATAGGCCTGAAAGCTCTGCTGCTCGAGGAGTGCCTCTAGTTGCAGGATCGGCAGATGGGACAGAAGCATGCGTCCAGTCGAGGTGTGGAAAGCGGGGAGACGAGCGCCCACCCGAAGGTTTATCGCTGTAATTCGGCTAGCGGCGACCCGGGCCACGTAGACCACCTCGTCCTTGTCCAGCACGCACGCTGAGCAAGACTCTCCCAACTGGCGGGTCACATCGGTCAGGATTATTTCCGCCGCCTCCCAAATATCCAGAGACGACAGATAGGCGTAGCCCAGATCGAGAATCCGCGGCGCCAGGCGAAAGCCCCGGCGATCCTGCAAGGCATAGCCGGTCGTCACCAGGGTCAAGAGCAAACGCCGTGCTGTTGCGCGCGTCAGGCCTGTGCGTTCGGCGACGTCAGAGAGGGTGAGATGCGGATGTGACGCGTCGAATGCACGAATGACCTCTAGTCCCCGTGCGAATGCCTGAACGAAATCCTTGTCCTGATCGCCGTCCATATCAACCGCCTTTGTGCGTAATGCGCACTTTTGTACGTTTTCTTGACGCAAGCGCAACCCCCTCCTAGTCCAAGGCCGACAGGCGCTGCTGCGCTGCGAAATGAGGGGCGGGACATGGGTCGGGAGGCCTATCTTTGCGATGGTGTTAGGACGCCGTTCGGCCGCTACGGCGGGGTGTTGGCCAATGTTCGCCCCGACGACTTGGCGGCCTCCACGCTTAAGGCGCTTCTGGCGCGAAACCCGATGCTCGACCCGGCCGCGATCGACGACGTGGTGCTGGGCTGCGCCAACCAAGGCGGTGAGGACAACCGCAACGTAGCGCGCATGGCGCTGCTGCTGGCTGGACTGCCTCCGGAGACTCCGGGGGTCACGGTAAACCGGCTTTGCGCTTCCGGTCTTGAAGCGCTCGCCTATGCGTCCCGCGCCATCCAGTCAGGAGAGGCCGATCTGATGGTCGCTGGCGGGGTCGAGAGCATGAGCCGAGCACCGCTGGTGATGGGCAAAGCCGACAGCGCCTTCTCGCGCAACGCCGAGATCTTCGACACCACAATTGGCTGGCGGTTCGTCAACCCCGCTATGCGCAAGGCCTACGGCGTCGATTCCATGCCCGAGACTGCTGAGCATGTCGCCGAGGAGTTCGGCGTGGGGCGAGCGGCTCAGGACGCCTTTGCGCTACGCAGCCAGCAGCGTGCCGCGAAAGCCCAGGTCAGCGGATTTCTCGCTGATGAAATCTTCCCCGTCGAGATCCCCGTAAAAGGGGGCGTGAGCGTGGTCGAGCGCGACGAGCACCCACGCCAGACGACCCTGGAAGCGTTGTCACGGCTAAAAACCGTTGTTTACGACGGCGGCACGGTGACGGCCGGCAACGCCTCTGGCGTCAACGACGGCTCCGCCGCCCTAATTGTCGCCTCGCCAGAGGCCGTTGCGCGCCACGGCCTAACCCCGCGCGCACGCATCACCGGCTATGCCACGGCAGGCGTGGCGCCGCGCCTAATGGGTATTGGGCCAGTAGCCGCAGTCGGCAAACTATTAGCCAGGACCGGCCTAGCTATCGACGACTTTGACACCATCGAACTCAACGAGGCGTTCGCCGCCCAGGCGCTCGCCGTCCTGCGCCAACTTGGCTTGCCCGACGACGCCGCCCACGTGAACCCCAACGGGGGTGCGATCGCTTTAGGCCATCCTTTAGGGGCCTCGGGCGCGCGCCTCGCCCTGACGGCGTTGCGGCAGCTCGAAGCCTGCGGGGGCAAGCGCGCCCTTGTCACACTTTGCGTCGGCGTCGGCCAGGGCGCGGCCCTGGCATTGGAACGCCTTGATTCTGGAGACCGCCTATGAGCCCGACCGCTGCCCTAGAGGGCGTCAAGGTTCTGGACTTGACGCGCGTGCTGGCTGGGCCTTGGGCGACCATGACCCTCGGCGACCTGGGCGCGGAAATTTGGAAGGTCGAGCAGCCGGGATCGGGCGACGATTCCAGGGCATGGGCGCCACCGTCGGTTGGCGATGTGTCGACCTATTTCATCGCCGCAAATCGCAACAAGCACAGCCTGGCCGTCGACCTTTCCCGCCCGGAAGGCAAAAAAGTCATCCTGGATTTGGTGGCCAAGGCCGATGTCGTCATAGAAAACTTTCGCCCTTCTAGTCTCAGCAAGATGGGCCTCGACTACGCCGCCCTCTCCCAGATCAACCCCCGCCTTATCCATTGCTCGATCTCCGGCTATGGGCGCGACAACGCCTTCGCCAATCGGCCCGGCTACGATTTTGTCATCCAGGCAGAGTCGGGTTTCATGTCGCTAACCGGCCAAACCGAAGGACCGCCGACCCGATTGGGCGTAGCCTTTGTGGATTTGATCACGGGCATGAACGCCTCCCAAGCGATCTTGGCCGCCCTTCACGCACGGACCCGGACGGGCAAAGGTCAGTGGATCGACGTGGCGCTGTTCGACAGCGCGCTGCATTTGCTAGCGAATGTCTCTGCCGCCTATCTAAACACCGGCAAAGCCGCCACACGCCATGGCAATGCCCATCCCAGTATCGCGCCCTATCAGCTGTTCGAGACACAGGACGCACCAATCGCCTTGGCGATCGGCAACGACGAGCAATATCGACGGCTGTGCGCCCAGGTCCTAGCGGCTCCGCAGCTTTGGTATGATGAACGCTTTCAGACCAATCTGGGCCGCGTAACCCATCGCGACGTCCTGGTTCCTGCCTTGGCGACAATTTTTGCGACCCACGGCGCATCGCATTGGATGGGCAGGCTTCATGAGGCAGGCGTGCCGGTCGGTAAGGTCCAGACTGTCGATGAGGCGTTCGCCTGCGACGCAGCTGTCGCCCGGAATGTGGTCGTCGCAAGTTATCATCCCAGGCTAGGTGAGGTCCGCACTGTGCGCAGCCCTCTTCGTCTTTCCGACACACCGGTCGTGGCGCCGTCCGCGCCGCCCGACCTGGGCCAACACACGCGCAGCGTTCTGGAACGGGTGCTGGGCTATGATTCCGAGGTGGTCACCGCCCTGGCCGGCTCCGGCGCCATCGCTCTGCTTAATGGCTCTGGTCGGGGAGCAGGCGCGTGACCGACCGAGAAACCCTGGACGCCCTAGTGCAGGTTATCCGCCGCTTCGCTCTGGAACGGCTGCGGCCCCTCGAGGGTCAGGTCGCCGAAAGCGATGCCGTTCCCGACGAGATCATTGAGGAGATGAAGGCGCTGGGCCTTTTCGGCCTGTCCATCCCGGAGACGTTCGGCGGACTTGGACTGGACATGGCCGCCGAGGTCGAGGTGGTATCGGCATTTTGCCAAGTCTCGCCGGCTTTCCGCTCGGTATTTGGCACCAATGTCGGCATAGGTAGTCAGGGCCTGGTGATGTTCGGAACCGAGGCCCAAAAGGCAGCCTGGCTACCAGGGATCGCATCAGGGGAAATCATCACTTCCTTTGCCCTGACCGAGGCCGAGGCCGGCTCCGACAGCGCCGCGGTGCAGACCCGCGCGGTGCGCGAGGGCGATCATTATGTCCTCAACGGCTCCAAACGCTTCATCACCAATGCCGGCAAGGCGTCTTTGTTCACTGTCATGGCCCGCACCGATCCAGCCGTAAAGGGCGGCCCAGGCGTCTCGGCCATCCTAGCGCCACGCGATCTCCCCGGGATCACAGTGAGCCGGCCTGAAAAGAAGATGGGCCAGCAAGGAGCCCATATTCACGACGTCACCTTCGAGAATGTTCGAGTACCGGTCGCCAACCGCCTCGGGGACGAAGGGGACGGCTTCAAGATCGCCATGCAGGTACTGGACCGCGGCCGTCTGCACATCGCTGCCGTTTGCGTCGGCCTGGCCGAGCGCCTCATCGCCGATTGCGTGGCCTATGCCGCCGAACGTCGGCAATTTGGCCAACCTATCGCCAGCTTCCAGCTAATTCAGGCCATGATCGCCGACAGCAAGACCGAAGCCCTCGCCGCCAAAGCCCTGGTGTTGGAGTCAGCGCGAAAGCGCGACGGTGGCCATAACGTGACCTTGGAGGCGGCGGCCAGCAAACTTTTCGCCTCCGAAATGGTCGGGCGCGTCGCCGACCGGGCCGTACAGGTCTTCGGCGGGGCGGGTTACGTCGCCGACTATGGGATCGAGCGCCTCTATCGCGACGTGCGGATTTTTAGAATCTATGAAGGCTCCAGCCAGATCCAGCAACTCGTGATCGCTCGCGAGACCCTCAAGCGTGGCGGCTAGACTCGGTGACTCGCGACCGACGGGCCGCCGGCTCCTCCGGTGCGGCCCATCCTATAAACGCAGGCCGCACGGATCGCTTTCGCTGGGTCATAACACTGGACGTCGCTTTGCGACGGAACGCGTTGGCGACCAGATTGCCCAGCGGCGCCCACCGCGCCAATCTGCCTGGTTAGGCGCTTCGCTCCGGCCCTTTTCCCCGCCCAGCATCGCGAGCCGTGATCAGGCGCACGAGCTGGTGGCGACGCGTGGCGATGGGCGGCATCGCCTTGACGAAGTCCACCATCGCCCGAGCCAGACGCCGATCCCCCGGATTTGGTGAATGCGCCAGCGCTTCGGCCGCGACCGTGAACGCCGCGCGGGTTGCCTCCTGCCGACGCCGGATCGCCTCTTCCCAAGGGGAGCTTGACGATGAGCCTGACGCCACCCTCCGCGCCTCTTCTAATGCTTCGCGATAAACCCGCGGCAGAGGAAAGCGATCTGGATCGCGCTCGTAACGGTCGCGCAGCTTGCGAATGGGCATGCGCTCTGCTTTCCGGACAATACCCCGCACGCGACGCGGCGTGGCTTCGGCAGCTATGTCTCGGGCTCTCAGATGCCGCGCGAAACTTTGTCGCCAGGCATCCAGATCGGCCTTGCGCGGATTGAGACGGACACCCCCCTCCCCTAGCGTTTGAACCGCCAGATGAACGTGTGGATGCGCAGCATCGGTGTGAAGCGCGAAGACATAGTCGTGTCGGGTCGCAAATTGCTCCTCGGCAAAGGCGCGCGCCGCGTCTCGCAACTGCACCGCCGGGGTCCCCGCCGGCATCGATAGGACAATCGAGATGGACACCGAGGCGTCCCTGCGCCGTCGGCTGTCATCGTCCGCCGCCCAGTCGCCCGCTCGCTCGGCGATCTCTACCAACCCTTCCAGGCGCTCGCCGTCCCTGCCTTCGAGGAGCAGCGCCCCGTCGCGCGAAATGTAACTGAGATGAGCCCTGGCATGGTCGGCGTCCCGTGTGCGGCCGGTGATCTTGACCATGACCTCCGGCGTCCGGGCCGCCAGTCGCGCCAACCTTGCCCTCGTGTCGTCACCGCCCCTCGATACAGCAGACCTGCCGCCGAGCTTGCGGGGTCCAGCTACCGGACGCCAGAGGTCTTCAAACCCCTTGATACGGCCAAACTCGCTCATGGCCGACTGCCAGACGCAGCGACCCGGCCGTCGAGAACCGCTCTGACCTCCGTCAGCTGTTCACGGACTTCGCGCCGGAAATGCTCGACCAAAGCCAGCGAGGATTCCAGCGCCTCCACAGGTGCGTCGCCCTCCCGAATGCTCCGCACCAGTTCCCGCAGATTACCGCTGATCCGCGCCAACTCATGACGCGTCTCAAGCAGGGCTTGGGTCTCTTGCGGATTGAAGGTGGGCTTGGCCAGCAGGCGCCCCCTAAGACATCCAACGGCCCATTGCGTCCGCCTTAGGCCTGCTTCCGCGCTGACGCGGTCGAGCTCAGCCAGGTCGGCCGGCTTCAGCCTCAAGGTGATCTTTTCGGAGCGTCCGCGGCCGGGGTCAGCGCCGTTCAAAGCCCCATCGCCCCCGTCACCGCCGGTCACGGCCTTTTCGATCAGGCTGCGCAGGACCCGGGAGCGTCCGCCACGCACAGCGGCCAGGGCGTCGAAAGCGAGAGCCAGCGGATCCGGAACGCGGAGCGTGAAATGCGCCATCCGCGAATCATGGCGTGTTACAACGCTGGCGGCAAGCCTATCCTGCCCTCAACCAAATACAGCCCTCAACCAAATACAGCCAAAACCAAGGTCAAGCTTCATCAATCGACGGCAGGACGTTCGCAATCGTCGAAGGGGGCGGCGAGTCTGCGTCGAAAGCAACGATTCGATCCGGCCAAAGCCAGACGGCCGGATCGACAGCGCGCCGTCGCCTCGCTTCAGAACGGCGGAACCACGCCGTCCAGGGAGACCTCGACATTGTCAGGCGTCCAGGCGCGAGCGGCTGCCGGCGCTTGCCAGGCCGGCGCCAAGGCATCTTGGCAGCCCAGGATTTCGCCACCCTCGGCACGGTAGTCGCCGGCCGCATAAAGCGGCGCCAACACCCCATAGAGCGGGTGATGGCCGGCCCAGCCTTCGTCGATCGCCGCGAAGAAGGTCGACCAGATCACAGCCCGCTCTGCAGCGGGCAGATGCGAAAAGACCAGGGTGTCATTGTACGAAATCATGGCGACGCTCCAAAGAGAAACGCCGCTCCCAGCGAGCGACGTTGGAGCTTCGGGTCACGTTGGGGCCCCGGCGGTCACCGGAGCGATCGCGGCGCGATCGTGGAGGGAAACCCGCGCAGCGGGTTGACGGCTGGGGTGACGTGGCACGATGCGCAGACGACGTGCGCGCTCCCATCCCAGACCTCTCCGGCACGCCCCCTTGGGCTCTTGATCGCGCGCTCAGGAGAACGAATCATCAACCGCAAGCGGCGCCGTGGTCGGGGTGTCCGAGGCCAAGATCTTGTGTTCCGTTCGAGTTCTGTTCGTGCTGGCAAAGCAAGGCCCGCCCTAAGGCGGGCCTTGGCCGGTCAGAACGGGATATCGTCGACATCCATGTCCTGGGACGGCTGCGAAGCGGGCTCGGCGTCACGCTCGGCAAAACCGGTCAGGATCTTGACCTCGCCCGACCGGCCCTGGACCACCACCTCGGTCGTGTAGCGATCCTGGCCTGCGTCGTTCCATTTGCGGGTCCGCAATTGGCCTTCGATACGAACCAGGCTGCCGGTCTGGGCATAGGCTTCAAGGTAGCGCACGCTATGCTCGCCCCAGACGCTGACCCGGTGCCACTCGGTCTTCTCGCGCCGCTCGCCGCTCTCACGGTCGCGCCAGGTTTCCTTGGTCGCGAGCCGCAGGTTGGCGACCCGGTCTTTGTCTCCGACGCCGCGGATGTCCGGGGCCGCGCCCAGATTGCCGATCAGTTCGACCCGATTGATCATTGTCGTTCTCCGATGGACGGCCCGGGAAATCCTGGCCGCTCGCGGCGCGCCGCGATCACCGGTCCCCGTTGGCGGGGTATGGAGGGTCTGGAAGCGCCGGCTCCGGCGGATACCGGCCTGCACAAGCCCCGCGCGGAAGGCCGGAGGCTCCGCCCCGGAGACGCCTGCCAGCAGGTTGCCTTCAAGACCGCGACAGACGGCGCCAGGACCGGAGGTGATCCACGCGCCTTGGGTCAGGATCTCGGGCGTTTGGAGAACGGATCGATGCGAGACTGTGATGGCCTTTGGCCCGCTGTCCGGCTGGCCAAATCGTCAGACGCGGAGGTTTCCCTGTGGCGAGCGCCCGCCTAGCCCCAGAGCGCCGAAAGCGGGACCGCCGCCAGATTTTCGCCGAAGGGCACCGTGTCCGCATGGTCGTAGAGAACCGCGCCGAACCTGAAACGATCGCCGACCACCTCGCGCAGCTTTCTCAGGCCGTTGAAATCCCCGCCCCGAACTGTGGCCGACGCCTTGACCTCAAGACCCACGACCTCACCGGCCCGGTTTTCCAGGACGATGTCGATCTCATCGCCCGATTTGTCGCGAAAATGGCTGAGCGCGTATCGGTCCTCGTCCCATGAGGTGAGTTTCAAGACCTCCGCGAAGACGAAGGTTTCAAGAACTGCGCCGAAAGGTGTTCGGTCGCCGGCGAGGCGTTCGGGCGTCAAATTTCGCAAGGCGGCGAGAAGGCCTGAGTCCAGGAAATGCAGTTTCGGCGTCTTGATTAGCCGACTGAGCCCATTGTTGCTCCAGGGCGGCAGGGTGCGGACCACGAAGAGCTGCTCGAGCACGCCCGTATAGCGTTGGGTGGTGACATGGTTGAGGTTGAGGGCGGCGCCCACGGCGGAGTGGTTGGTGAGCTGGGCCGAATGTTCCGCCAAGGCCCGCAGCAGTCGGGGAACGCGCTCGAGTTGGTCGATCTGAGCGACATCGCGAATGTCGCGCTGGATCACCGCCTCGACATAGTTCAGATGCCAATCCTGACGGCGAGCCCATGTCTTGCGAGCCAGGGCCTCGGGATACCCCCCTGCAAGTACGCTTTGGATGAGATCGTCGCCAAGCCGCAGGTCTCCCACCGGCGGCGCCCGCCCTGAAAACAGGCTGGCGAGGAAGGCTGGAGGCGCTTCACCCAGCACCTCGGCCTGGGCGAGGGGCAGCAGTCGAATGGTTTCCATGCGTCCGGCCAGGGAGTCGGCGACGCGCGGCAGGGTCATCAGATTGGCGGAGCCGGTCAGCAGGAAACGGCCCGGACGACCATCGCGATCGACCGCCTCCTTGATCGCCAGCAAAAGATCCGGCGCCCGTTGGACCTCGTCGATGATCGCCGCGCCCAGCCCTCGGACCAGGCCCGCAGGATCGGTTTGGGCGGCGGCCAGGGTCGTGGCGTCATCGAGGGTCAAATAGGTTCTTCCCTCCCCGGCCAATTCACGCGCCAGGGTGGTCTTACCCGATTGCCTGGGCCCGGCCAGTAAGACGACCCGTGTGTCGCTGAGCGCTTCCAGGATCCGCCGGGCTGCAAAGCGCGGTCGCATACGGGTCATGAGGCCTGTCCAATTGAAAGCATAAGCTTGTCCAATTGAAAGACCATGGCTGGCCAATTGAAAGTCTGTCAACGTCCATCTGCAAGGCAATCGCGCGAGCAGCCGTCGTCGGCTGGCGAAGTTCCCGCTGTTTGAGCCGCGCGACACGGCTGGCGGCCGACGAACTTCAGCCTCCTTTCGGCTTGATCCGGACCACGCGAACACCGCCCTCGCTTGCGATCTGAGCCAGGTTCAGAGCCGGTCCGAACGGGTGCAGGCCTTCGGCCCGCGCGGGATCCAGCGACTGGGCCAGGGTCAGGACGCAGACCGGTTCCAGAGCGATGAGATCCTCATTGGCCCGGAACGGCGCGCCGCGTCCGTGATGATCGAAATCGGCGCGCGCCAGGACCAGCCTCACGCCCTTCTGGCCGGCCCAGCGCTTGGCGATCTGCTCGCCGCCCGGCGCGCCCGTCGTGGCCAGGGCCATATCCGGCCACTGGGCCAGGGCCCAGTTGAGCGCGTCGAAGATCCGTCCGGCGTCCTCGGCGGTGTCGGCCTTGGGGGAGGCCCGCAAGACGACGATCTGCGACCCGGGGTCCTGGTCGGCCTGTTTTCGAGCCCGCTGGGCCTTTAGCGCGTCGCGCGCCTCGATCTGGGCCGCTGTCGCCTTCCCGGCCCGCACGCTGCCGCGCCAGGGGCTCCAGACCTCACCCGTCGCGCCGGTATAGGCCGCGCTGGCCGCATCACGGATCTGTTCCAGAGCCATCGCGGCCACGTCCGCCGCGTCGGCCTTGAGCTTGGACGCCTGCAGATCGGTGTCGGCCACCTCACTGCCGTCGAAGTCGCGCAGCTGCCGAGAGAGCGCGTCGCGGGCCCGATCGGCCTCGCGCTGCAAGCGCTGGGCGCCCGAGTGTAGGCCGCCGATCAGGGTTTCGACGATGATGGCCAGGTAATCTTCCAGGGCGGTCTCAAGCACCAGGTCGAGGGTCTCGCCGAGGATGGCCGCGCCCAACTGGTCAAGGGCCTCGCTCGTGGGATGGGGCCTTGGATCCTGCAGCGCCGCGGCCCGCGCGTCGAAGGCCGAAAGATCGCCAAGCTCGGGGAGCGCCGAAGCAATGAGGGTCATGATGCAAATCCTTGAGGGACAGGGGGGAGCCGAAGCTCGGCGCCCGCCCCTGCCCCGGCCGTCCCGGCCCCGATCAAGGGCTTCAGAGCGCAGCGTCCCTTGGCGGGACCGGGCGCCCGGGGGAAGGTCGTCGTCGCAAGGCCCCCCGCCCTCCCCGGCTCACATCAGACCCCTGGTCCGGAAGCTGACGACCTGATCGCCCGCCACCAGGAAGTGGTCGTGCACTGTCAGTCCCAGGGCCCGGGCCGCCTCGCAGACCTTCCGGGTCATTTCGATATCGGCCCGGGACGGGGCGGACGAGGCCGACGGGTGATTGTGCACAAGGCAGAGGGCCGAGGCCGTCAATTCGAGGGCTCGGCGCACCACCTCGCGCGGATAGACCGGCGCGTGGTCAACCGTACCCTGCCCCATCAGCTCGTCGGCGATCAGGCGGTTGCCGTGGTCCAGGAACAGAACCCGGAACTGCTCGGTCGCTGCGCCGCGCAACATCAGACGCAGATACGCCTGGACGTCGCCAAAGGAGGTCAGCAGGTCGCGCTGGTGTAACGGATAGACCAGCAGCCGACGGGCCACGTCTCGCCACAGGATAAGCTCAGTCGCCGCCGCCTGGCCGACCAGGGCCGAAAGCTCGCCGGCGCTGGCGCCCAGAACGCGCGCCAGGCCGCCAAAACGCGCCAGCAGGGTTTCCGGCAGGTTCGGCCGCGCGCCTGTGGTTCGCGACAGCATCCAGTCCAGGGTTTCAGCCTCGGAAAGACCTTCGGCTCCCCACCGCGCCACGCGCGTCGCCAGCGCCTCCAGACGGGGCTCCAGGGCCCGGAAGGGCTCACGGCAGCTCGCAGCGGCCTTGCCTCGCCGCACAAGGCCCGGAGAGGCCCCTAGGGGCCGCGGAGAACGGTTTGCGACGGCGCCCCCTGGACGGGTCGCTCGCCCTGCCCTGCGCGGCGCGGGACGCCGTGGCGGCCGGCCCAGGCCACGGAGCTTATCGATGACGGCGATGCGGCTTACACCGCCCAGCGCCCGGGCGATTTGGGCGGCGCTGCGCCCCCGCGCCCACAGCCGGATCATCCGGGCGATGCGATCCTGCGTCCAACAGACAGACATGGCCGCCTCCCTTCAGGCGGCCAGGGCGGCGGGACGATCGCCCCCGGCCCCGAACGACAGCAGAAAGTCGGTGGCCCGCTGGGCGTGACCGGAGGCTTCGAGAAGCACGTGGGGGCGATCGCCCACCAGCTTCGCCCAGTGGCCCAGATAGGCCGCATGGTTGTCCAGAGAGGCTGGCGGCAGACCCAGACGAAGGCCCAGCAACACCGAGGCCAGCTCGGCCACCAGCTCCTCAAAGGCGTAGTCCTGGTCGCCGAACCGGCGACCAAAGCGCCGGTCGAGGCGATGCGGCGCTCCGCTCCAGTGGGCCAGTTCATGCGCCTTGGTGGCCAGGAACTCGGCCAGGCTGTCGAACCGCTCCGGCGGCGGAAGACGGATCAGATCCCGGGCGGGCAGATAGCAGGCCTGCTGGCCGGCCAGCTCGATCCGGGCCGGAATGGCGTCCAGCACCGCGCAGCGGGCCGCCGCGCAATGCTCCGGGTCTCTGGCCGGCGCGCTCAACAGGGGCTCTGGCGCCCCGTCCAGCTGTTCGGCGTTGAACACCACATAGGTCCTGAGGAAACGCCGTCCGCCGGGTCCCGCGAGGGTGATCTGCGCCTCGTCAGGCTCCGGATCGACGGCGGGGGACCGGGACGCACGGGCGTAGACGACCGCCGGACTGCCCCGCTCGCCCTTGCGCACGGCCGCGCCGAGCCTCTGGGCCTGCACGAAGGTCAGCCAGTAGGGCGAGGCATGGCCGCGCGCGGCGCCCATCCAGGCCAGGGTCCAGGCGTTGCTGCCGGAAAACGGCGCGCCGTCCGCGCGCAGGGGTGTGGAAGGATCGCGCCCACCGGCCCATGGCTGGCGCCAGGGCGGGGTTCCGGCGGCGATCCGGGCGGCGATATCGGCCAACAGGCCGTCGAGAAGCGAAGACATGGGAAGGCTCCTGATCGGACGCGGCGACAGTTCGCGCGCTTGCCCTCTCCCGCCCTTCCCCCCTCCCCTCCCCCGCCTTGCAGGGTCCGCCTGAGCCGGGTCCGCCCGACAATCCCGCCCAGCAGCAGGCGACGAGCCTCCGCCGGTGCGGCGAAGGCTCGCGCGGTCTAGGCGGCGACGGCCTCGTCCCCCGCCGCCTGAATCAGGGGATCGTCGGCGACGGACTGCCGGTCCTCCGGCGCCTCGCCGTCGGCGAGCGTCCAGCTCAGGACGGCCGGCGCGAAGCGTCGCTGCGCCGCGGCCTCGGCGACCAGCCCCACCAGCGCGTCCTTCTTCAGCGTGGCCGCCCGGGGATCTGCGACCCCCATCTCATCGAGCAGGCCCAGCAACTGCGGCTTGGAATGCGCGGACAGAAAGGATGCGTCAGGCGTCCAGTGGGCGGCGATGTCGGCCTGGCACAGGCGGGCGATCTCGGCGGCTTCGGCCCGGGCGCCGCTGCGGATAAGTCCCGTGCGGGCCTCGCGCAGATCCAGGCCGACCGCGACCAGCTCGGCCAGCAGAGCCCGTCGATCCGTGGGGTCCAGGCCGGCGACCCACACCAGGGGCCGTTGGCCGGCGGCGATATAGGCCTCTCGTCGGGCCGCGAGCCGCGAGGCCACCTCGCCGTCCAGACCCGCGGTCGGCGGCAGCGTTCCGCGCCCGTAGCGCTTGACGCTCACCGTCAGGGCCGACCCCTCGGCTCCGGCGCCGCGCGCCAGGACCAGGGCCTTGAAGAGTTGCGCGACAAGCGCGACCAGCGCCGCGTCGGGGTGGTCGGCCAAGGCCCGGATCAGTCCGCGGGTGGCAACATCGGTACGGGTTTCATGCAATTTATGATTGCATTCCTCAACGTCGATCGCCGGCCTCAGAACCGGGATCAGCGGCCTGGCGATCTCTGCCGCCGCAGGATCCTCCAGGTTCTCCTCGTCCGGGTCGCCATCCTCATCGGGCGCCTGGAACGGTGTGACGAAGAACCGGGCCGCCGCCCCCTGATCGGACTCGGGCGCCAGAAGCACCGCCCCGACCGCCTGGCCTGTCAGCGGGGCGGCGCAAACCTCCATCCGCGCCAGGAGCACCGGCCACAGGGCGTCGGGCCAGGTTTCGGCCTGGGGATCGACCCCCTCCGCCGCGTCGATGGCGTCCGACAGCTGTTGCCGCGCCCGGTCGAGCCGCGAGCGCCGGTCCGCGTCCAGGTGGCCGGAATAGACATAGGGCGGCGGCTCGAAGCCCTCGGGTGCGCGCAGGCCGTCCAGGTCCCCGACATAGACCGCCAGACCCAGGGCGGTGAAGCGATCGACGAGCGGCTGCAGACGCTGACGCCAGAGCGATTCCAGGATTTCCGGGTCGGCGAGCACCTCGTGCAGCTCGCCAAACAGATCCGCTTCCGAGCGCCCGCCGGCGGCCCGGTAGCGGTCCAGCCCGACGATCGCCAGTCTGGGGTCGTCGACCGTGACGCGCCGGTGTTCGACGATGGCGCGCAGGCGCCCGTCGCTCAGGTGACCGTCGAGCGCGGCCTGCGCCAGTTCGGCCTGCATGCCGCGATCCCCGATCCGCGCCACAAGGCGCAGCTGCTTGAGGGTGAGGTCGCCCTGGCGCAGGGCCTCGATGGCCTTGGGATCGACGCCGGCCAGAGCCTCAAGTCGGCGGATTTCCAGTTCCGCATAACCGAGGGCCTTGGCGATGTCGGCAAGGCTCATGCGGCGGGCGCGCAGCTTGCCGATCGCCAGGATGATATCGGCGACATGGACGGGCGCACGCTCTGCATTGGGCAGGACCACGGCGGCGGCCTGGCTGGCGCGACCGGCGAGGGGCACGCAGTCGACCAGATGGTCGGCCGTGATCTGGCCGCGCTCCAGCAACAGCCGAAGCGCCAGCAGACGTCGCCGGCCGTCCAGCACCACGAAGGGCGCTTCGCCGCGACGCCCGCTTCGGACGAGCAGGGGAACCAGCAGGCGCGCCGCGGCGATGGTGTCGGCCAGTTGCGGCACGCCCTCGTCGGCCGGTTCGGCGAAGCGAAGGTTTTCCGGGGCCAGGTCCAGGTCGCTCAGGCGCACGCCGACGACCGCCATCAGGTCGGCAGGGGCGCCGGGTTGGGAGACGGTAGGGGTCATTGGAATTTATCCAGGGCCCGCGGATCGGACGATCCGTCCGCTAGAGGCCCGCCCCTCCCCCGCCCTGCCTTTCCTCCCTCCTGGACACCGCCGCGCCCGCCGCCTCGTTCCAGTCGCCGAACGGCGCGCGGGGCGCGGCGATCCGCACCTGCACGCCCTGCGCCGATAGCCGGCGGGCCAGACGCCGCGCCGCGGTCTCTCCGGCGCGCCCGCGGTCAGCGGCGATCAGCACGTCCCCGACCCCTGGCGGCGGAGACCAGCCGACGAGATTGCCGACCGAGAGCAGGGCCCATCCTGGCCGGCCAAAGCGCGTGCTGGCCGACAGCACCGAGAAGACCCCCTCCCCCACCACCATCCGCGGTCCCGGCCGGTCGAGCCGCACCGCCGAACCCGGCTCGATAACCCCGACGGTCTTGCGCGACAGGCGAAGATCGAGCGCGCGCGCGCCGCCGGGCGACAGGTAGGTCAGTTCGACGGCGGTCAGGCCGCCGTCGCGATTGTGGATCGCCGCCACCAGGGCGGGCCGGGTGGCCCCGCCGTGGCGGTAGACGGAGATCGGCGCGGCGGGATGAAAGCGCAGCGCCTCGCCCAGGTCGCGAGCGACGTGGCGGCGGCGCGCATGGCGCTCGCCCAGGGTGCCGGTGATCCCCGCGGACTGACGCCACAGGGCGTGGGCGGTCTCACGGCGCAAGGCGGATTGAAGAGGACGGTCCGGCGGCGCCGCGGCCGTCGGACCCGACAGATCTGTTCGGTCGATGGCGGCGTCGATCAGGCCCTGCCGTCGCAGGTCGTCGAGCACGTCGCGCCAGTCATCGCCGTTGAAGGCATGGACGATCAGCCGACCACGATCGAGCAGAAGCGAGATGCTGCGATCGTGACGGCCATGGCCCGGCGCGGGGATATTGGCCCGCAGGCCGCCGGCGTGGAGATCGCCTCCCAGCCACGCGACGATGTTATGGAGGGTCTTGGCGTCCATCGGCTGCTCCTGTCGGCCATGCCCGCCAGTCCCCTCCCCTTCCCTCCGAAGCTTCGCCGCCCGGCTTGAGCGCGCATCAGGTGTCGCGGCCGCGCCCGCCCAGGTGCTGTCACCGATACCCCGAACGCCCGCACCGACGCGCCGCGTCATCGATACCCCGAGTGACGTCGATCCAGGGCGTTGAAGGGCGTCTTGCGAAAGATTGGCGCCTGCCAATCTTTTCGGCCGCGGCGACAAACGCCCTCTGCGGCGGACGCGGACGGGGCGCAGGCGTGTTGTCAGCGATACCCCGACGCAGCAGCCCGCACAGGACTTCACTTGCCTCTGATGCGGGCAAGAACACGTGCGTGTCGGGACGGGCTCATAAAAGATTGGCAGGCGCCAATCTTCTGTCCAGGGCGCGACGCATAACCCTGTCATCGATACCCCGACCCGAAACCGGAGTGTTGCGACCGTCCGCCTGCGAGTCTGTCTGCAAAGGTGCGGGGCGACGAGCAGGGCGCATCTGATGGCGTCTCGGCTCGGGGTATCGACGACAGGCGCCGGCACGCCGGCAGGGGCGTCGCTAAAGTCATCGAACAGCTTGTGGACGCCATGGGCGAGGGGAGGGGGCGGCCTCCGGAAAAGATTGGCGCCTGCCAATCTTTTGTCGCGCGGAGACGCGGACCGTCATCGATACCCCGACGCGGCGAGATCCTGGGGCCGGGGACGACGGCCGGTATGGCCTGAAATTGGGTAGAACTTGACCGGGCGGACCGGAATGACCGGCGGCGATTTTCAAAAAGTAAGGCCAAGCTCTACCGGTAGAGCTTGGCCTGCTGCGCCAACCGGGATGCGGAGCGGTCGCCGCTCAGCTTCTGGCCTTGCGCAGCGCCGCGCCGAACGCCTCGATCATCTCATCGTCGGTGGCGCGGGTGTCGAGCGCGACCTCCAGAAGCAGCGCCTTGCGACCCTTGCGGCGCAGCGAAAACAGCATGTCTCCCCGGCCGTTGCGAACCAGGGTGGCCGGGGCGGGCGCCTTGGCCTTGACCGGCTTCTTGCTGGGTTTTTGCGATCCGCCCGCCTTTTGCAGGCGCTGGACGACCTGCGTCGCCTCGATCAGGGGCTGACCGGTCCGGATCAGCCCCGCCTGCTCCTCAGCCAGCCGCACGGCTTCCTCGAGCACCAGATCGGTGACCGGTCCGCCTTCCAGGAAGGGCTTGATCTGGCGGGCGTGGGCCACCTTGACGGCCTGGACGTTACCGAAGGCGGCGATCACCGGCTTGGGAAGCCGGGCCAGGTTCAAGAACCGCGACAGCCAGGATTCGCCGACTTCCAGCCGGCCGGCCATCCTCTTGGCGTTGTCGTCATAGAACAGAACCAGGGCCTGCAAATAATCGAGGGCCCGTTCGTAATCGGAAAGGTCGGTGCGCGAGCGGTTCTCGATATCCGACAGCCGGAACGCCGCCTCATCGGTGAGCTCGCGCTCCTCGACCAGATACTTCAGGTCGCGATGCTCGACGGTGCGAAGATAGGTCACCGCCCAGTGGCGACGGGCGCCGGCGATGACCTCGTAGTCGATATTCGGGTCGCCGAGCACGCGGCGCACCACGGCCGGGAACTCCTGCCGGCCCTGAGACCGAAGGCCTTCCAGCAGGTCGGCGCAGTTTTCGGCGGTCAGCAGGTCATAGCGGCGATTGTGCCGGGCCCACATCCGGCAACGGGCCGGATCCACTAGCTTGAGGGTGATTTCCTTGTTCTCGCCCGACGCCATGCGGGCAATGCCCGACATGCGCGTCGACAGGCGGCCGGCCGGCTCGGCCGCGACAGGCGCGGGATTCGGGGTATCGCTGACAGGCGCGAGCGCGCCGCCGGTAATTCCGGCCAGCAGGGTGCGGTTTCTTCCGGCGGTGGACATCGCGGACTCCTAGGCCAGGCCCTGTTTGCGCAGGTCGGACCGGTGACTGGGCCAGGCCTTGCGGATCAGCAGTTGAATTTCGGCGTTCAGCAGATCGAGATTGTTGCGGCAGCGCTTGTGGGTCTGGGTGGCGGTGTCGCCCAGCTCATAGACCGTGCGCAGCTGGATATTGGCGTTGTCGATCTCGGCCGAATCCAGCAGCGCGTTGCGCAGCATCTCCTGGCCGAACACGCTTTCCATCATCTGGCGAATGGTCACGTGGGCGCTCTTGCCCTCGTCGACCTTGGTCGCGACGATCCGAAGGAAGTGATATCCGCGCTCGCCCAGGCCATACTCGGCCATGGTCTCCAGGGTCTCGACGATCATGTCGAGGAAATGGTGGGTGGACGCAAAATCGACGGTCGAGGGCGGCGTCGGGATCAGCAGGGCGTTGGCCGCCCGCAGCACGCACAGCGAAATCATCCCCAGGGCCGGTGGCGGATCCAGCAACACCACATCGTAGCGCTCGGCGATGGCTTCAACGCCGATCCGGAGGCGATCCAGGACCGAAGGGTCGCCCCGGAGGCGGGCCGCGGCTTCGTATTCGGCCTGATACAGCCCCAGATTGGCCGGGATCAGGTCGATCCCCGGCCAGTTGGTCGGCCGCAACGCATAGCCGAGGTCAGGCTCGCCGCCGTGCCGGAAGAAGGGCAGGAGGGTTTCCTCGTCCCGCACGTCCAGGTCGGGGTTGAAGCCGAACATCGTGGTCGTGCTGGCCTGGCTGTCGCAGTCGATGATCGCGACCCGAAGGCCTTCCAGCGCCAGATACTGCGCCAGATGGGCGGTCAGCGTGCTCTTGCCCACACCGCCCTTGAAGTTTTGAACCGCGATGATCACCGGCGGATCGCCCTCGCCCCGCGACAGGCGGGTGCCGAAGACGTCGCGCATGTGGTTGACCTCCTCGAGGGTGTAGCCCTCACGGCGGCCCTGGTCATTGACCTTCGGCGCGGGCAGGCGGCCTTCGGCCTCGGCCAGCCGGATCATCTCGGGCGTGCGGCCGACCATCTTGGCGGTCTTGGAGATCGTGAAGGTCTGCTCCAGCACCTTGGTCAGGTTGGGCTGGAACATCGTCTGACGCAGACGTTGGATGACATCGGCGGCCCGCTGATTGAGCAGGGTCATGCCGTCGAGCAACATGGGCCCTGCGGCGGGCGAGGCGGCGACGGCCTGGGGCACCTGAGTCTCCATTTTGCAAATTTATCCAAGGACAGCGTGATTTTGCAAAATTGTCGACGGCAATCCTTAATCAAACCTTACCGCGCGGCGTGAAGCGAGCCTCTCATGGCTCGCCTTCTCGCCAAGCCAGCCTGCCCGCCGCGCTCCGTTAGACATCAACTTAGAAACCCAAGTTAAGACAGTTAGAGGCCGGCAAAGACCGATATTCCGCCAAAAATTCAAGCACATGGCGACACCGGCCGTTTCTGAAACCCCGATACGGCGTCATCGATACCCCGAACAGGGCGTCACAGATCCCCCGTGGAACAGGTCACTGATCCCCCGAAAGCCCGCCGCCTGAAGGTTTCGCGCCGCGGCCGGCGTCGAGGGCCGCGCGCCGTTCGTCCTCGCGCGCGCGGCGGGCGTCCTTGGCCGCCAGAGCGGCCAGTTCGGCCCGAATCGCCGCCCGCTCGGCGGCGTCCTTGCGCACGAAATGCACGGCCGAAGCGTTGTCGGCGGTGTTGACGAAGGTCATGGCGTAGTCGGGCAGGGCCTGGGCGGCGACGATCTTGCGCAGCAGATAGGCAAACTGGCGCAGTGGACTGTCGCTGCCGGTCTTCTCGTGCAGCACGCTGACCCGGCACGTCCAGCCCTCGACCTGGTCGCCGGCATGCTTGCGGGCGATGCGATAGATCACCCGCTCGACGCCGCCGCGGATCAGGAAGTAGTCGGGATGCAGGGTCAGCAGGCCGCGGTCGCGCGTCAGGCCCTCGAAGACCCAG
The DNA here is from genome assembly GCA_032358265.1 of Vaucheria bursata. Classification (NCBI taxonomy): domain Eukaryota; class Xanthophyceae; order Vaucheriales; family Vaucheriaceae; genus Vaucheria; species Vaucheria bursata. The sequence continues at coordinate 79,168 of JAULBW010025288.1, forward strand.
TTGGAAAGGGTCAGGGAGATGCCGCGCGGGGCCCCGGTCACCGGATCGGATTCCCAGGTCCATTCATCCAGCCAGCCGAACTGCGCCTGCTTGTTGCGCCGAGGGGCCCGGATCGAGGTCTCGATCGTCGTGGCTTCCAGGCGCCGCAACGCCGCCTCCAGCTCCTTGTAGCCCTTGCCGCCGGTGTCGCGCTGGATGCCGCGCAGCAGGTCATAGGGCGTGGTGTGAATGGTGCGCGGCAGATCGTTGACGCCGCTCTCGCGCAGCTTGTTGATGTGCGATGTGGCCCAGATCAGGATGTCGGCGTCCCAGATCGAGGCGATGCCGAACGAGGGGTTGCCGCTCACCCGGACGCTGACCTCGCCGTCGGGGCTGGTATATTCGATCGGCTTGAGGCGCTTGCGTGTCGTCAGGGAGAAGAACGGCCGCTCCATCAGCTCGCGCTGATCCTTCAGCGGGATGTCGCTCATCCGCGGAATGAACAGGTCGAACTCGCTGGTTTTTGACGCGCGCTTGGACATCGAAGGCCTATGCATGACCGGTAGGCGGGGCGGACCGATCGGCGCCGCGCCCCAGGCGGGAGCGAGCGCTGCGCCGGACGCGGACTCGACGCCGATTCTCGCAAAACCGGAAACGCCGCGTCGCGTCCGAGGTCCCGGACAAAAGATTGGCAGCTGCCAATCTTTTGCAAAGCCGGCGGACGAGGCCGGCCCGGCCGGACCCGCCCCGGTCCCCTCGCGTCAGGTGGGGCGCTGGATCGTCGGGCCCAGATTGCTCAGCACCTCGCCGGCGTCATAGGCGCGCGCGTCGCCCGCCGGCTTGGCGCCCCGGTGCAGGACGATCTCCGCTGTGGCCTCGAACTTGCGCACGGTGCGCACCTGGGCGTCGCTGACGAAGAACGGGTCGCCCAGGAAGGGGTCCCAGGTGCGCCACGCGCCGCCATAGCCCGCGCCGGCATAGCGCCAGGCGGGCCGCCAGCCGCCATAGCCGCCGCCGTAGCCGAAGCCCGGCCGTGCGAACGGATCGGTGTCGACCACGGTGCGTGACGTGGTTTCTGTGCGCCGGTCGGCGGTTTCGAACCAGTCATAGCCCTGCTGTCGGGTCAGCTCGGCGGCGCGAAACAGCAGATAACGCTCCACCGTCTCGCGCGAGGTCAGGGTGTTGCCCGCGAAGCTGACGCGGTAACGATCAGCCTCGAGCCGCTGCTCGGAAAAGCCGCCCGACCAGGGCTGGCCGCCGGTGTTGGGTTGGTAGGGGGTCCCGGTGGCGCAGGCCGACAGGCCGGCCGCGAGGGCCAGGGTGGCGGCGAGGGCCGCCTGTCTGATGGTCATGATGTGGTCCTCCAGTCTCTGGACAAGGTACGCATTTGCCGGCCAGAAGATGCAAAAACGCCAATAAAAACGATATGTTAGCAAGTCGACACTCGCCGGGCGGGCGCGGCGCCGGCTACCGTTGCCTCTAGCGGCCGCGCTGGCGCTCCGGTCCCCGCTGCGGCGCATCGGAGGGATCGCGGGTTCGGCCGCGGGGGCGGACGGGCTCAACGATCTCGGGAGCCGCGAAGGTTCGTCCGCGCGCCAGATGGTCGGCGATCCGGGCCTTGGCGGCGACCTGGACCTTGGCCTGATCTTGCGGGTCGCGCAGCCTGCCGCGCGCCACGGCCTCGACGACCGCCAGTCGCGCCTGGGCGCCGGCCAGATCCGGATCGTGGCGGGCTTCCTGTGGCGAGGCGCGCCGGAACCGCTCGGCGAGGTCGGACCCGGCGCGGCGCGGGCCGGCGTGACCGGTCTGACGCGCGCCATGCGCCTGAGCCTTGGCCGCCTCGTCGCGGTCGCGGGCCCGGGGCCGATAGCCGGTCACCTCAAGCCCCAGCGCCTGGGCCTGCATCCAAACCTCGCGCCGGAAGACGTCGTCGCCCCGGATCTCGACGCGGCTCCAGCCCCGATGCCGGGCAATGATCAGCATCGCGGCGATCGTGGCCGGATCGGCCTGGAAAGCCGCGAGGCGATCGCCCCGATCGCGAAAGGCCGGCCGCCGGGCGCCGGCGCCCTCGTAATAGTCGATGTGGCGGCCAAACAGGCCTGGTTCGGCGTGATAGCGGCGCGCAATCGTCGGCGGCAGGACGCCCGGGGTGAGGACCGGGGCGGGCGGGGCTTGCGCCTCACGGCCCCGGCGGGACCGTGGCGGGGCAGGGCCGATCCTGTCGTCCTCGCGTAGCGGCGGGTCCGGGTCAGGGGAGGGGGCCATCGGGATCTCCTGGGCTCTGGTCGGGGGCAAAGAGGCTGGCCTGCAGGGCGGCGCGATCGATGTAGCGCACGGCCCAGGCGTCGACGTCCTCGGCATCCCAGTCATCGATGTCATGTTTGCGCACCGCTGATCCGGACATGGCACTGAAGGTAGGGAATTCATGTTGCGCCGACGCTTCCCACGATGACCGGCGCATTACGGCACGCTGACGACAGCACCGTCCCGCGGTGAGAACCCGGCCGAAGGACGCACCCGATCCGGGCCCACCTCCATGCCGCACCGTCCGAGCCGAGTCTCGGCCTCAGCGTCGGCTCGGCACGGCCACTACCGACTTCGGCGCCGTATCGCCGTCATTGGATTGGAGCGGTGGTAGCGGCGCGGTCGGTGTCTGTGCGCTCCAGGGCGACCGCGCAGACCTTGAATTCGGGCATCCGCGAGTACGGATCGAGCGCGGGGTTGGTCAGCCGGTTGGCGTTGCCGTCGCCTCCCCAGTGGAAGGGGGCGAATACGGTGTCCGAGCGGATGCCGACCACGATGCGGGCTGCCATGACCGCCGATCCGCGGCGGGTCCGCAGCCGCACCAGCTCACCGGCTTCCACGCCGATGCGGCGCGCCAGCGTTTCGTGCATCTCAATCACGGCCTCCGGTTCGGCCTCGGCGAGCGAGGCGACGCGCCGGGTCTGCGTGCCGGACTGATATTGGCGCAGCAGTCTTCCGGTGGTGAGGTAGTACGGGTAGTCGGCGTCGGGCAGTTCAGCCGCGCCCGCGTGTTCGACCGGCAAGAAATGGGCGCGGCGGTCGGTGGTGGGGAAGTCCTCGGTGAACAGTCGCGGCGTGCCGGGATGGGTCTGCGACGGGCACGGCCAGAAGACGCCTTGCTCGGCGGCGATGCGGGCGTAGCTGATGCCGGAGTAGTCGGCCTTCCCGCCGGCGCTGGCGCGACGCAGTTCGTCGAACACCTCTTCGGGATCGTCGGAGAATCCCTTGCGGCCCAGCCGTTG